>JBAMJV010007461.1:0-65445 GCA_037951105.1 Echinarachnius parma
TAAGATTCATGATATGATATGAAAGTCTTTTTGTTGTTTCATGTGTTTTCACACATTACCTCGTCAATCAAACCCACAATACAAACATGTACCAACCCTACAATGCGAGGTAACCTACTCTCAAATATCACCCCCCCCCCCCCCCCTCCCCCCTTCATGGCAAAGGTTATTCGTGGCAACCCGACAGCTTGCCCGAGGTTTGCCTTCATGTCAACAACTAATGTTCTAATTCCAAGTACCGTATTGTTTTATAAGGAAAATAAATGAATAGCTGACGTGTTAACATTATCTCTAGCACGCAATGTGCATACATTGATTCCTTTTTTTTTTACTAAACCAATCTATTTATACAAAGGATAAACCTGTAATTGCAACACAGAATTGTGATGCGGTACAGTTGAGCTCACATGCTGTCATTTTGTTCAGCATTCTCGGTCGCCCAGGAGGCTCCTCCCCTCCATGTTTGCGAAGCTGTTCACTCCTTTGCCAATTACATATCCATATTGAATGCATTTCCTGCAACACTTCCTTGCAGAAAGGGGGACTAAGGGGCTACCCCTATACGAATGAAACTGAAATATAAGCATAGTGTTTGCATCCTACAGCATAAGCTTTTAAATAATTAGGTCGAATAACGTACAATTATCCAAAATTTGTTAAGCACTTTTCACGGCCATGTTCATGGCTAATTTGCCCATATTGCATGCTTGGTAACCCTCTGCTACATCCAGAAATATTCACCAGAGTGTATGCGATTATGTTGCTCTTTGTCAAGTATGTTTTTTTGTTTCCTTCCTTTTGGCCTTCTTTTAATAACGGAAGCTATGTATGGTAATCAGGATGTTAGATCTAATACGTGCAGCTAAAATATTATGTGCTACAACTACTTCAGTAGTAACTACTCTGCATGTGTCTTTATGTCACCTTGCGAAATTTTGGGGGAAATAAACAGTATGATTTTTACAAGGCCATATTCTATCTGATGTGGCATGGTTTAACAAGCTGTGACATTATTTCATCTATGGAGACTATCACAAATTCAGAGCATTATCTTGACAAAGCAGTAAGTAGGATTTTATGAAAAGAAAACCCGCAGAAATGTTGAGCCCTACACCGAATTTGTCTTCGTGCTTCAATAAGAAGGAATAGGTGAGTTTTCTTTACCTCGGTGAACATGTTACAATTAGGAACAACATTTAATATTTCTACTATATTATATTCCTGCTTAGAAATGGATGCTATAAATTCCAATAATCTTGAGCAAAATTTCAATTGAATCTCTATACCTATTGTTTCCAGGGTAAAATGCTAATAATTCATGATAATAACATTCATTATGTTAATACTGTTCTTATATTTGACAGGTAGAATAGCTAGCTTGTACTAATGTTTTAATTGTTATCTATGAAAAACATTTATATCAAACAATTAGCACTCATAACCTCTTCCTATGAAAAAACGTTATGTCTCCTATTTACAGAGCAATGGCAAGTGAAGAGGCTGTAGTTACTCAAAGTTTGGAATGCTGCCTATGCGTTGACTATTTCAACGAACCTAAGTTTCTGAGTTGTGGGCACACTTTTTGTAAGAAATGTTTGGACAACCTCTACAGAATATGTCACTCCCAACAAAACCAGCTATCTTGTCCGATTTGTCGTCATATTACCGAAATCAACAATGGAGACATTTCTAAACTACAAACTAACATCCTCATTAATTCTATGGTTGAGGATGTGAAAGCCGCTAAGAGATACTGCACACTATGTGACCCGGACGATAAATCTGTTGCGGTACAATACTGCCTGCAGTGTGATGAATACATGTGTGACCCCTGCACAGAGGCTCATGGGAGGTACACGAAGAACACGAAACACGATGTCGTCAGCATTGATGACGTCAAGAGGGGAAGGGTCAAAGTGAAGCGTTTCTGTACCAAGCATCCGGAGGAAGAGAAGCTGTATGTCTGTACGTCATGCAACGTGTCCATCTGCTTCAGATGTCACATGCTCTACCACGGAAAACCAGATCACGAAATCGAGGAGGTGTCTGAGTACAAGAAAACAATCCAAAAACAAATAAAATCCCTTCAAACTAAAGCTACAACTAAAATTGCAACGATCGAAGCACACACAGAGCTAGTAAATGAACAGAAATCAGTTGTTGAGGTTGAACTTGACAAGAGGATAGTTGAGATCAACCAATCATATGAAGAAGCAGTGAATCGCCTTACCAGGCAACGCAATAATCTCATCGACCAATGCAAACAAGCTAAGGCTACTCACATCGCGCAACTTGAGAAGATCAAGGAATCTGATGACATAGAGATGTGTTGCATTCGAAGTGCATCTGAGCTGGTCGGCAATGGCATGAAGGCGTTGCTGGAGGGGCAGACACTGGCTGTGCACAACACAATTAGTTGTGATTTTGAGAAATGTTGGATGAAAGTAATCCTGATGCCTTGCAGCCCAAATCCCTAGCTGACTCTGCAAAGCGGATGAAATTCATCAATAGTAGTACTCCGAACAGTCTGGGTGAATTGCTACAATGGCAGCTTGAGGAGGTGAGCACAGTTCCACTCTCATATGCAGATCCATACGATGCAGTGCCTTTGCCTGATGGACAGGTGGCTGTTTGTTATTGGCATGGGGCGGCGATTGAGATGTTCACAGTTAATGGGCCGAAGGAAACAGTGCTGCGGAATGTATATGTTTTCAGTTTATCTATCTTGTCTGACAGTCGGTACATTGTACGAGGTATTCCCAACAACATCACACTGTACACACAGGCATTGGAGAGGCTCAATGTTCAGTTCAACATACTCCCAGTGTTTAATGGAGGTAAGGGCGGCATGTGTGTAGACAGGGGTGACAACATCTACGTTGGTCATACCGCAAAAGAGAAGATTGATGTATTCCGACCAGAAGGTGGTGCGCCATCTCGGGAGATTCCGTGTCATGGCTATCTGCCTTGGGAAATCTGTCCCATGAATCACAGCAACCGGCTGGTAGTGCGTGATAGGTCAAAGTCAGTCATCATTGATAACATGGATGAGGAAGGCACCGTCCTTTATCACATCCAGGTGGATAGCGAGAATACACGCATTGCTGTCCTGAAGGATGATAGCATACTGATTGCATGCAGGAAGGATGGTCTGCTGAGTATTGAGCACTACACACAAGATCTTAACAAAATTGGGACAGTCTTGGATGACTTTCCACTGGCAGGCAGAATTAGAAAATTACTTGAATTGCCCTCTGGAGAGTTTGTTGTAGTATCAGATGACAAATTCATTGTCTTCCGGAAAATCTAAACATCATAGCAAAAACTATGTATCCTGTAATACCACCCTCTAAACCCGTTCAGGACTGGTACTGAAAATTCATTTCCTGTCCAATTTCATATTTCGAATTCATAAGATTTTACTGCATTTTCAGCAACACAGTCAAGTAATAAATGAATGTACATCAAATCAATAATAATGTATATTAAAGAAGAACTGGCGAGGAAGCAAAGCTTGTAATGTTGTCCCTGATTACATGGTAAAGCTATACCTTAACCTGTTAAAGACTATTAAGATTTGGTATAATACACATTCTCCATAGACTCCAGCCGATGTGTTTTGGGGACCAGTCCAGGATGGGTTAAAGCAACACAGTATCATCTTGAATGGGTTCATGGGACATATTTACTCAAGATTTATTTGTGTTATGAACTTGTCAAATTGGTGTGTCTTTCACTGTTTTCCGAATCAGCATGTTATAACTTAAAAGGACCTACTCCATAGCAGAACCAAAATATAGCATCGCGAGCAGTAGGCTAATGTCTGAATCTGCTAGTCAATTGGTGAAGTACGCATTAATTAGTGCATTCTTGTTAGATATTTAATCAAATGAGATAAGCAGTATTATCAGAAATCATGAAAATAATAAATTGTATCATTTTGATGTCATTGTATATAGTTTTGTTTGATGGTAATGCATCTCTATACTAAATGTATTTCAAGTGATAGCTATAATAATGGAAACTTATTTATACTGTAAATCATCAAATATCTCAATATTTCACATTTGAAAGTTATCAGAATATAATTCATATTTTTACATCTCTCTGTATTAAACCAACTTTATGTAATTAGCCGATATCTCATATTTTCAAAAAATTGTAGTTACGTTATCTGTTGGTATGACTGTATCATCCCCTCCTTTGAAATGTTTCTCTTTGTTTTTCTTTACTTGCATGCAAAATTAAATATTGCATAATGGATATCAATTTCTATATTACATGATATCAATATTATGTTTGAACTGATTTAGTCTTTTCCCTATATAATTATAATAATAATAATAATAAAAATTATAATACTAATAATAATAGTATTATAGTTTCTTATTTAGCGCTAAATACACAAGTCATGTTCCATAGCGCTTTACATTATTATTACCCCGGTCACATGTAGGATACAATGCAAACCAGCACACAAAATGTACACAATCTCCACTCCCTGGGGAACATTCCTTCCATGCACATGTGCATTGAGAAGATCATTCACATAATGGATTTCACCTCCTACCGGTCCTCATTTATGATTGCATGTACTTTTGTAAAAAAAAATATAAAAAATTAAAATGTATTTGTATGGAGTTTATATCTGAGTTTTTGATACTTGTTGGTAAACATTCAAATTTCCATTCTAAGCCCTTTGTCAATACAAAAAATACCAATAGTACTATCTTTGTAAATACTGTAATCCTGACCATCCAAAAATAAATTTAAAGTGAGGCCTGTAAAGTGTCTAACTCCACGAAAATTACTTGGAACTTACTCGTTTCTCTTCTACCGTGTTGTTTAGCTTATGGTAAGAGAAGAATACAATAGGGTTAGATTTTTTTCAAATGCCCCTTTAGTATGACGATATCTATCATTCAGCTCAAAAGCGTTAACAAACGGTCATAAACCTCATAAACGTCCGTTGTAAAAGCTGACGCATATTTTCGTTTTTTTAACCAGGAAAGCAGTGTTCTTTTTCAATGAAACTTTCACACATCATTCTGCGTATCTTAAAATGATTTTGGTACAGGATTTAAATCTCAAATGTCATTTTGGGCAATATCTGACACTTTACAGGCCTTACTTTAATGTATCACTGTTGTATACAATAATCATGACTACGCCCTGAGCATTTTGCAAATGACGGGACTGGTGCATTATTACAATTTTATTATTATTTGTGTTGTAACACATGGTTATCATTTCATCTTTGTAATTTGTAAATATACTATAATCCTCAACTTTAATTATACAAACAAACCAGATATATTCATGTATATATATATATATTTTCTTGCAAGTACAAGCTTGACCTTACTTGTATCCAGTAATGATAGTTTAAAGTGCTTTGATACAATATTCATCGTAAGAGGTGCTATATACCAGTATCGACACCAGCAATTTGCATGTTGCCCGGGAAAGTACGAATTGATGTCGGGCAAGTAAAATTTGATAATCGTAAGTGTGATTGTCGGATCGGGCAGTTAACATTTCTGAAAACAAACAAATGATTTATGTTGATGTAAGAAAGTAGAATTCGCAGAATAGATTGAGCTACCTAGCATAATGAATTCGTCTTTCGTTTCACATTGTTTTTTGCGACAAATCAATGTTTTGTGCAGGCATGTAAAATTTGAAGATTTATGATTTCTCTAGCCCGAAAATGCAAGTAGCAAACAAAAGTTAGTGCGGGGGCTTGATATATCATCAATAATGTTTTCGATATCATTATAATAATTAAATTAGCACTTGCATGCTGGCTATGAGCCAACAGTAATGATCTTAGGGTCCATCAAAATGCATTCAATCTCAATTATACTTTCCTTTCTCAACTACCAACCATGATATAATTGTTTAAATTGTTGTCTTTTCTTTTAGCCGATTACCGTTTTGCGCCCAAACTTTGTCAATCATACCTAGACAGGGCCAACATGGAAACATGTCTAGCACTCGTGTATCCCTAGTATGCATTGCAGTGGCGTAGACAGGTTCTTACACCTGGGGGGATGATTTGCCGTTCACCGGACCAAGACACAATTTGTTCGCGGCCAAGACCACCTGCCAAAATATTTCGAGACCAAGTGGCTCAGTGAGGGGGGGGGGGGGGGGGGGGTGTTAGACAGGGTGTCGATCCGTTTTGAGATTGGGGGGCGAATTTGAAAAATTTTCCAGAGTGACCACTGAGAGAGCTAAAAGGACCCACATTGGCATGCCCAGAAGTTTTATTATGCGCTCATTAAAAGTGTCTTGATGGCTCGAAGACCTGACTTTGGGGGGCACCCACATTTGGGGACAATAATGGGGGTCCAGGGGCAGAGCCACCAGAAGCTTTTAGATTTCAGACATTTGCTCCTAGCAGGGTGTTAAAATTGTATAAAATAGTGAACCTACTCATAACGTATTTTTAAAGGGCATATAGCGAGGAAAAGACTGAGCCTTGCATGAGATGGATCCACGTGATCATGTATACTATAGAGCCATCGATATAGTCTAGGGCATTGGGCCTATGAAACTAAGCAAGGGCGTCAACAATTTCTGAAAAGTGTAGGGGAGACATCGCGAGGAAGCGAAGCGACCGAGCGGGGGAGGGTGTGGGAGGGGGTGTCCCCTCCCACAGTAGGGAGCTTTTGTATTTTTGGGCCGTGAAATTGTGCGATTTGGTGCACACCTGAGACAGAAATTTCACGTAATAATATATAGGTATATGGAACCATGCAAACATACATAATGACAAAGGGAGGGGGACAATCTGCTCCTTTTGGGGGGGACATGATATTCCAATTTGATTTGCGTTCAGCGCATATGTACCGAGATTATTTTATTTTCTGTGAGGTGTGCTATCTATAGATAAGGGTTTAATAAACTTCGTTTGAGAAATTACGCTGCCCAACACATTTCAAAAGGTGAGTTCCCGCAACCCAAATGAAACTTGCAATAAGAGAAACTGTATGCGCGCGGAGCGCGCGGCAAAAAAGAGATTTACAGTCCTTTTCAAACTAAAAAACGGCTATTTGAAGATTAATTATTGATAAATGTGTCTTTCCCCTCTTTGGCGATTTTTTTCTTCCTCATTTTCGGAATGATTGGGGGGCGAAATGATATGTTCGCCCCCCAATATTTTCATTGGGGGGGGGGGGACGACCGCCCCCCTGCCCCCCCCCCCCCCCCCCATGATCGACACCCCTGGTGTTAGATGTTAAGATGGTCGTGACCAGGCGGGCCGGAAGCAGTTTTGGATGGGGGGGGGGGGGGGGGGGCAAAACCTATGGGGGCTCACGATTTTGTGTGTGTAGGGGCTCATGCCAAACGTACTCACAGTGCTGCCAACTTTGAGCCAGATGTGAGAGTGAGACATTGCAAGGAGCGAATCGACCAAGCCCGAGGGAGCGAAGTGACTGAGCGGGGGGAGGGTGTGGGAGGGGGGTGTCCCCCCTCCCACGGTAGGGAGCTTTTGCATTTTTAGACTTGAAATTGTGCAATCTGGTGCTTACCTAGATAGAAAATTCGGGCTTAAAATTGACTGTATCTGGGAAAGCGTGTTATGATTTGATAGACCAGAAATTTTAAATATATTTTCACGAAGAAAACAAAATAATTGACACATTAATAAATATGCACCCCAACACAGGGAGCGAAATTACTGACCGGGGGGAGGGTGTGGGAGGGGGTGTCCCCCCTCCCACGGTAGGGAGATTTTGCATTTTTAGACTTGAAATTGTGCAATTTGGTGCTTACCTAGATAGGAAATTCGGGCTTAACATTGACTGTATCTGGGAAAGCGTGTTATGATTTGATCGATCAGAAATGTTAAATATATTTTCACGAAGAAAAAAAATAATTGGCACACTAATGAATATGCACCCCAACACAAACACACATACTGTATTTATATTTAGCGTCATACACAGTTCCAACATCACCATATTCCACATTATGTATGACCTAACAACTTAGCCTATTGCCAAGAATGAGTCCCGAGGGGCGAAGCTACCGAGGGCTGGGGGCAGAGCCAAATAGGGAGGGTTTGGGAGGGGGTATCCCCCTCCCACGGAGAAGATTTTGCATTTTTATATAATATACTTAAAATGGTGCAATTTGGTGCAAGTCACACAAGCAGCCAGAGCAATGCCAGCCTACACTGGAACTACGTGGCCGGTATACAGAAAACAAATACTCACCCAAGACCATACGCAAGTTACACAACAAACTGAGATAATCTGTTCGCGCGCGAAGTCGCGCAGCGAAAATTGAAAATTTGATGTATAAATTACTTTGTTACGTTAGAATTAACAAGTCTTAGCTCATACAACTAATGTTTTCTTTCCCACTCGTATACAGATACATATAAAACAAATATATCCTTACCTAAAACCCTGGGGGGGATGATTGTACACGTCATCCCCCCCACCTTGTGAGGTGGGGGGGATGCATCCCCCTCATCCCCCCCGTTGTCTACGCCCCTGATGCATTGTAAACTTGTTTGTAATTATATCACTTACTGCAAAATTGCAAATGTGCGTTGAAGTATAATACATATTAGAGTATAATTACAATTTTGATGTACCGGTATACATTTATCACATAAAAAGTCTTTGCATGTTGAAGTTTATTACCGCCAGTATGTATATATTGTTAGTGCAGTGCAAGTGATTATTTGCATGTATGTGTGAATAAATGTGGGGTGGGTGGTTGTTTGTGTGTGTTTGTGTGTTTCTGTGTGTGTTGTGGCGTAAGGTTGTATGTGAAAGAAAATAATTATGATGAATTATTAAGAATTAAAAAAACCTCGAAAGAAGTGAAATGTCCATACACAGTCATTTCAAACCTCTTTCTCCAAACAAAATATTAATTTAGTGGTTCAATTGTATAGTGTCCACGCAGTTCCTTGCACGCACTCTTGTGTGATGTAAATCAGGACCCAATTTAGCGAAGTGGTATACGTGATTTATCGGAATTAGAGTGGCGAATTTGACTGAGGACATGCATTTGCCTAATAGTTCTTGTTATGAATTTTAGATTTTTCAGCTTTTTTCGTCCGATTGAGATCGAGACAGTGAAATAATAACAGTCTATGCAAAATAGCATTCACTGCGTCGGGGAGAAAAACAATGTCGAGTTTTTTGTTGTTGAGAAGTTGCCTTGCGCGACGACTTGGCTGTCAGACTAATTCATTTTCACTGGCCCCTCTTCACTTCCTTAGACATGCATTTAAAGATGACATTTCCACTTTAGTTCATTCGTAAAATGTAGCGAAATGTCAGGAGACGGATAAACAGCGGGCTACCTGCAGCAATCGACTATCCGCCCTGTCCATGTTCGCGGAAATTATCGATCCTATTTTGGATCAACCGATGAATTCAACTTCATGAATGCTTGTTCGCCTAATATGTTAACGTACTTCACTCTATGAAAAGGAAATCAATTGCATTTACTAATTACCTTTCGACAATGGAGATGCGACATGAACTGCATTATCCATTCACGTGTAAATATAAATACTACAGACAAATAATTTAAACGCCAAATATAATTCAGACAAGGTTGTGCTTTGTATCACTTTATCAAAGAATAATGTTGCATGACCCATCGGTGAAGAGTTTATTTCCAATAACGACGAATTCGAATATATTATTTTATAAATGTTAAACGTTCACGTCTCTTGATAAGAGAGTGACAGAGATATTATGGGAGTTAGAGAGAACTAATAAGTATGCAAAACCACACAATTCTCAAAGCAAAACAATAACACATTCGATTTATCAAAATCAGTTTAGAAATGTGGCTTATAAATCCAGAGGTCAAGTTATTTGACATTACATTTATAATTGTTGAACAAAAGGGTTGAATTATCAGACAAACTATTTTGTAATTGTAGTAACTACAGCTTTATCCTGAACGATGACAGATGCAAATGTAGAAGCATTATAATTGCAGATGGAGCGTTGCAATGAAAATGACAATTATAATATTGTTGTTAAAGTATATAGTTTTGAAGAACTTGTTATTATGTGAGAAATAGTTAATATAATATAGTTAACATTTAATATATTACGTTCAACCCGAAAATAATATAAATGTAACAAAATGTGAAATAACATTGAAGCGTTAATATTACAATAACAAATGAAAATACAAGAATATGTTATACGAGTTAAATACAACTATGGGGAATATAAAAAAACATCGTCATTGTGTCAAAATATGGCTGTGATTAAATTTGTAGTAAAACACGTTTGGTACGAAGCTGCGGTGTTAGGAGCGGGTGATATTGTGGAATTTGCAATAACCCCTGTATCAAATAAATGAACAGACTGATAAAACACGATTTGAAACTCTAGATCAGTGTCATGCACAACCGTTTTAAATATATATGTATTAATCAACGTTTGTCATACGGTTACTGCGTCAAAACAGTGGCCCGTGAGATTTGCAATAAACCATGCAGCAAAATTAATGAAGGAGTGGCCATGGAAAGTGTAAAGGCGTAGCTGTCGGGGTGGGGCGCACCCCCCCCCCCCCCCCTCAAACGCTTATACACAAATATCAAGTTACAAGAAATTCCAATAATATATTTGGCAAATCAAATTTGGCATAATAATGTGCAAATCACCCAATTTTGGGGCAAAATCAGATCATTATGTTAAAGATCAACAGGATTGTATGCATGCCAACGTCCTCGGGGCCCCCTCCCTCCGGAAAATGCACGCATGCCCATGGCCACTGGGAAAGTGCATGAACTCAATTTGAAGGGGCCGTGGAAAGTGTTGAATTCTTAGAAGCAGTCATCACGTCCAGATGTGACCCCAAATTGGCGCCTTTTATAGTAGCAACATCCTTGTGATGCATTAATCTGAAATTATAAAGGATTCATACCACGCGTCCACACAGCATAGGCCTAACCCGTAATATTTTGTAAAAATGTGTCACACTGTGGTGAACTAGAGGTTGAAACATCATCTGGTATACTAACATTTACTTTCAAAATTACATAATTCATTATGAGATGATTTGATTAGTAATTACGTGAATGTCAATATACATAAAAACGAAGTATGATGAAACAATAACGTGCACGACGCATTATCTACAAAGTGAAACAATAATACAATGTTATATTAGTAAGGAAACGACGTAAACTAGAAAATGACGTCTGAAACATAGCTTCAACCGGGTATCTGAACAAGACCATAGTCTTTATAGCAGGATGGTGTTCATATACTGGTTAAGTGTGGACATGAAGTTGACCGACATTGCCGACCCGTGAATAATTTGCAGAGAGACTACTCGTCAACAAAATAAGATAATTGATCATCCTCATCATCATGGTTATATTATGCCTTCATGAATACCCGCCTGTCCCCACCTCCTCATGTAGTATAGATCATCATGCATACACTATGTTAACCCGTTCAGGGCTGGTCCCAAACGTATTCGGGCTAACGGGGTATATGGGGAATGCATGTTATATCAAATTCAAACTGCATTGGAAGGGTTAAACCTGAACTGCATAACCACCTGATATTCAATCGACGTATATTGGACTAATATTTAATTTCAATATCAATTTCACTTCATTACACTCGTTAGAAACAAACGCAGCTGCACATCGCAGTACAATATGAATCATTAAACCAATTCAATGTGGTTCAAAGCGGAGTGGTGAACAAGTCAAAGATCACGTGACGGTTTTGGAAGTCAAATTACGCGAGTTAAACCAATCAGATAATAATTGTGTTGCACTGTTGCAGTACTCGACCCGTTAATTAAATCTATTATTACAATATTGGCGTACACGTATACGATACATAAGCTGATTTGCAGTATATATACAGTTATCACTAATCTCTCAAGGACATTGATATTTTCGTTCTAAATTGACATCGACATTGCATCACTCCGACAATCAGGCAGGGGCGTCGATCCGTTTTTGCGATTGGGGGGGGGGGGGGGGGGGGGGCGAAATTCGAAACATTTCCCAGAGTGACCACTGAGAGAGCTAAAAGCCCCACATTGGCATGCCCGGAAGTTTTATTATGCGCTTATTGAAAGTGTCTTGATGGCTCGAAGACCTGACTTTAGGGGGCACCCATATTTGGGACAGTAATGGGGGTCCAGGGGCGGAGTCGCCGGGAGCTTTTAGATTTCAGACATGTGCAACTCCTATCATGGTGTTAAAATTGTATAAAAATATAGTGAACCTACTCGTAATGTATTTGTAAAAGGGCATAGCGAGGAAAAGATTGAGCCTTGCATAAGATGGATTCACGTGATCCTGTATACTATAGAGCCATCGATATAGTCTAGGGCATTGGGCTCCCATGAAACTAAGCAAGGGCGTCAACAACTTCTCAAAAGTGGAGGAGAGACATTGCGAGGAAGCGAAGCGACCGAGCGGGGGAGGGTGTGTGAGGGGGTGTCCCCCTCCCACAGTAGGGAGCTTTTGTAATTTTGGGCGTGAAATTGTGCGATTTGGTGCACACCTGAGACAGAAATTTCACGTAATATGAAGTATATAAGTATGGAACCAAACATACATAATGACAAAGGGAGGGGGACAATCTCCTCCACTTTCAAATGTGGGGGACATGATATTCCAATTTGATTTGCGTTCAGCGCATATGGACCGAATTGACTGAAAGATATATTTCAGATTATTTTCTTTTCTGTGACGGTGTGCAATCTATAGGTGAGGGTTTAATAAACTTGGTTTGAGGTGTGCGTTTGATAATTACACTGCCCAACACATTTCGAAAGGTGAGTTCCCGCAACCAAAATTAAACTTGCAATATGAGAAACTGTATATGAGATTTACAGTCCTTTTCAAACTAAAAAACGGCTATTTTGAAGATTAATTATTGATAAATGTATCTTTCCCCTCTTTGGCATTATATCACTCGATTTTTGTCTTCCTCATTTTCGGGATTATTGCCCCCCAATATTTTCATTGGGCGGGCGACCGCCCCCCCCCCCCCCCCCCCCCCCCCCCATGATCGACGCCCCTGCAATCAGGACTGTATAACGAGTGACTAGTCTTGTTGTATGTATTATACAATAATGCAGTAGTATATTTGTATCGGGATGATTAAACATTCAATGTAATTATAATATAATCATTGTATATTGCAAATGGATAACATAGATACACATATGTCAAGATCAAGTGTTCACAAACAGACATTTATAAGCGGCTAGTCGATACGTATGCGTGTTAATATCAGTTGCTGGGAGAATTTATTAAGAAGGTGTTATTTTCTCGCGTAAAGTCTACTTTATATACATTGCAAATAAGCACGAGCGTGCAAAGTCATGAATACATAATTCATTCGGGTGAGAAAGAAATATAGAAAGGAAACGTGTCTGGATGCGAATGAAGTTGCAATCTAAAATTCCAATCACTTTGTAATCTCTTTGACTGATCTCCCTCACGAATGAGGTTTTGCAATTATCTGATTCCTAACTGTGACTGTGACTGTGCAAGATTCGTGAAAAGAGGCTAGGAGTCCGGCGAAACATTATCACTGTATGTTATATTAGTCCATGGTTTGAATTCAATAAACTGGTTCGATATATTATACTCCGCAAAAAAAGAAACTGGACACTTGTATAAGACCAAATATTTCATATTCATTTACGATCAAATATATCATATTGTATCAAATTAAAGATAGAACGACCCTCTTCAATATCGGCATAAAATCCAGATGAAATCATTCATGCATGACTTGTCACGGTCAATCAACCACATCAAGGTCTGTTTTCAAAAATAGCAAAAATGGAACATCCACTCAACCATATAAATGTTGATAAGCATAATCTAAAACGCTATATTCATGACATGGCATAATTTTTCAATACAAATGTGACCTTTGCGATCTTCATCTCAATAAAAAGTATAAATGAAGACAATTGTGAACGTTATAGGTTTTATTTTCATCAAAAAGTAACAAAATTGGAATTACATGACAAAGGTTTAGTAGTCGAAAACACAGATTGTGCCCTTATTTCAGCATGAAAAATGGTATAAATTCTTCTCAAGAATTCTACCGTAGTCCAAAGATCTTCAAAACCTGATGTCACCATTGGTCAAACAGTTTGGCAGTCTTTACACATGACATTTCTCTAGGTAACTATGGTTAAAATTGCAGGGGATACACTCAAACAGACAAGTCTTCATGCCTCTAATACAGACCAGTATGATGATGCTCTCGGAGCCTGGCCCTGTTTTATTGAAAAATTAGTATTTTCAGAGTTTGTTCCTAACAATAAAGTTAAATAATGTCATAATTTACTTGCCCCGCACATCTTGTTTTAAGTGAAACGCTTACTATCATCCTGATAATTTTAGTCGAATGGTGTGGTCCTCCATTGTATTTGCTATTTTTGAAAACAGACCTTGCTATGGTTAATTGACCATGGCATTCCATGCATGAACGATTACAACCTTTAATTTATACCCTGCATGCAGAGGACTAAATTCCCTTTTATTTGATATATGATAATCTACACTTTTTCGTACATTAATATGAAATATTTCAGCTTATACAAGTGTCCAGTTTCTTTTTTGCGGAGTACACATGAAACAAATGTAATCCGTGTGTTAAATTCAGTCTATCGATTACTAAAAGGACGTTATTACGACGCGAGTTATCACACTGATAAACTGTTGAGAACTCACATTCTTTAAAATGTCTGTCTACAAACATATCAGCAAAACGTAGCCTATATACACAACGCAAATATATGATCAGAGCTGCCAACCTTGCAAAACAGACAAACAGGAATAACCAACTACTTTGATAATCTATATACTTACGCTTAAATTCAACAAGATTTTAATGCACGGATATCACTTATGGCCAACAAAAGCAATTGCCATTAGTATAGACTTATGCATATCTATAGGTAGGCAATGGGTTAATGCAATTATTTAAAGGGAAACATGATGCTGCTGGATTTCCGATTTGGTTGGTAGTAAGCCTCTCAGAGGTCGAATTTAACAAAAATATATCATTATACAATTGTACCACTGGAGCTTTGTCCCTAGAAATATTAATTAAGAAGGTATCGCTGCAACACAGTCATGATGTGCTGGGAAAGCAAGTGTAATGATAAACGCAATTGCGGACACGTCCTAGAAATGCTAATTACCAAATACATCCCTGAAACGTGAAAGTGTTATACAATTAAGTATAATGATAATACAGTGTAGATAAGTCCAAGAGATATTGATTACGACAAAAACATCGTGCAAAATATCTGAACAAATATTGCAAAAATATAATAGAACGAAGGAACAAGGAGGTTGTTACTTATATGATATATTTTGTTCCATCTTACGAGAGCATAATTATCCACCTGCACGTCAAGGTATTTCATATCGATGTAATGTAAACAACAACAAGAAGTAAAGAACCTCATCCGGTCTGTCTAATTCGATGAATGTCAAGGACAATAATCGGTCCGAACGACCCTACGTTGCACATGCACAAACATTTTGGCACCTTTTGATTTGATGTAACCGAACATGTTTCTTGTTTCAATATAATACAAAACATATATATTTAAGTGACAACCTCTGCGCCTGAATGTGAAGCTAGCTTGCCCTGGGGGCTGAAGTTTAGCACATCACATACACTGCATCTTCTTCTTCCTTCCTCCGCTGATATCGGAGATCGGAGATCCAGCGTCGAGCGTTCACGTCACTTCAATCAATGTGCTGCAAGCAAGCCATGCAACATTCGTTTGAAGTAGGCCACTGGTCCCTATTTTTCTGTTGGTGCGATGTATTACCCTCATGTAATATCCGGGCAGGCGATGACCCCCCCCCCCCCCCCCCCCCAACAACAACAAAAATAAATTTGTTATTTTTTTTATTTTGTGTTTTGGTATAATTATGATGATACAGTATTGTTGGTACTTGTTATTTCTTGCAATATATATTTATACATTATTTAAATTGTAGGGTCGTACACTCTTACAAGCCTACCCTTGGCTTTTTACGTACGCCTCCTTTTCCATTCATTTTTACAATATTATTATGAAACTTATGTATTTATTTTTTGTACCATTCTTACTAAATGTTGTATATATGCTATTGTGTTTTATATTTGATGTTGTTGTATTTTTATGAATTGGAATAAAGATTGAAATAAATAAATAAATATATTTATACATAATTATATATATATCTTAGCCTCTGGAATTCAAGATGAGCTTCCCAAAATCAGAGCTCGCTTAATTTACCATAGAATTCCTTTAAACTAATTTTCAGAATGTCATTTTCATGCAGGCAAGCTTGGAAAGTAGGCCCCCGAAGAGTATTTTGTTCACTGCTAATGCATCACTTTGCTCAAGAAAAGGTGAACATGTGGATAAATCCAGAACACCAATTCAATGCAGGCATAGACAGCAGTGCATCCACCCCCCCCCCCCCCCCCCACCCCCATGTTATCCCGACCCCTCCTCCAACCCCATATAATCTTGGTTGTTGAACTGGCTACTGACATAAATTATAACCATGACACATGGTCAGTTTCTGATCCACTTGCATTTTGTTACATCTTCGTCCTTCGAAAATTGGGGCACCATTATATTGGGGCACGGCCAGGTTCAATTCAGGCAAGGCAAGGCAAGGGGGAAAAATAGGTTTAAGGTTTCAATTACGGTGAAACAATATTGAAAAAGTAAGCATTGCGTATACAGTATATTGCTTCCTTTCCTTGGGCCATAAAGCAAGGAGGGCAATTTGAACTTTACCCCCCCCCCCCCCCCCCCCTTTAACCCACCATATACGCCATTCGTAATATGATACAATCATATCAATGTTCTGCATGAACCTGGGTGCACTAGTTTCTTCTTTTCATCGAAAATGGGAGCATACCTCAAGTGGCGTAGACAGATGGGGAGCAACAATAATGGGGGCCCCTACAAAGGGGGTGGGGGCAACACGAGCTTAAAAACGTTAATATTTCTCATGCGTTTCCCTCTTTGTCTTGTGGCCCAAGGCAAGGGGGGCAACTTAGCTACGCCATTGTGATAATATACAGTATTATGGTATTATGGACCATCCTGATCCACTTGCATATATGACAATGATGGGGACAATATTTCCCACGAAATGGGGGGAGGGGGGGGGGGGGGGGGGTAACACGAGCTAGAAAATGAGCATGTTAATGTACTTCTTAATTTGGTGCCCATGGGAACGATAGCTTCATTTCCCTACCATAGCAACGTCGCCGCACATCATGATACATTACTGCAGGGTATAATCGAACAATGCTCTACATGCATAATTAGATCATGAAACATGATTCGTTTCCGAGCCACTGCATTAGTTACAGTCATATCCATCCTCCAAAAAGTGGGGCATACATTAAGTGGCAGAGCCAGATAGAGCAACAATATTGGGGTAAGATTTCTAATTAAATGGGGGTGGGAGGTTACGGTTAGTAACACGAGCTAACATTATATGTATATCTCCGTTGTCCCGCTATATCTACGCCATCATGTATAATAGACAGGATATGCTATATAATAGATTAATGATCTGCATGCATGTCATGAAACATGATTCGTTTGTGAGCCACATAAGTCACAGTCATCTTCATCCTCCGGAAATTGGGGCATATGTCAAGCGATAGAGTCAGGCTCAATCCAGCTAGGGGGAAAAGATGGAGTTACGTTTCCCCCTATATGGGGGTGACTTTAATTCAAAACAAATAGTAGTGTGTATTTCTTTATTTATTTGTGGTAGACAAGGGGTGATTACTATCTCTTCAAACCGTCACATAGCTTCGCCGTCGTGCATCAATAAAGGATATACAATTGTTCGATGATCTACAAGCAACGCGCATGATATAGTAGTCACAATCTAAAATGTGGAATGAGGGACCCCTTGAAGGTGCTTGCCCCCATATATACATGGCCACAACTGTGGGCAAAACGTAATAAAAAATGAATTGACATACGTATAACGCAATTTAGTTTGATAACAGAAAGCCCCCTTTCTTCATGAGAATAGTTTATCCCTCTTTCCCCACCTCTCCTCTCCACCAGTCCATGTTAAGCCTGACAATTGATTCCATCGTCATATTTATGACCCTGGCATTTATACGATGAATTATGATTTTTTTTTTTTCCTGATCTACTTGCATTTGATACATTTTCATCTTCGCAAAATTGGCCTTCAAGCGTCGTTATGTTCTGCATGAATATCCTCTTCTCACATAACGTCTCATCTAGTAAGTTCAATAGGTAAGCATCTGTTTTTATCAAAAGGCAAGGCCAGGGTCAACCGAAAGGGGACAGGGTTATCCATGGGAGAGGCAGCTTGAAAAAAAAGTGAACATTATTTTCGGTCGAATCTGTCTGTAAAGAGGGCTCCGAAAAGGGATATGGCAAGTTAAAGGGGGCCTTTATGATAACGCGGTCTTTATAAACAAGCTTATTTAATACAGATTTATTCCAAGGGAGTAATGATAAGTGATCTATATTGTATTTGTATACAGCCTACAGGTGGTCGCTAAAGCAGGTATAGATCTATGCCTGTACTGTAGGCATATTATGTATCTTTATTGTGTCTCCCCATTAGGCAGTAGAAGTATCGATAATTTGTTTAAAGTTGGGTGATTATCTTCCTGCATCCACCTTATCTAGCCCGCTACAACGTATTCACGTCACAGCAAAAATAAAATAGTAACATACATGTTTATATAGTAGAAAAAAGTCTTACAATCATGTGGGTGATCATATTTATCTATTTGCGCCACTCCCCCCCCCCCCCCCCCCTCCCCCCTCCCCCCTCCCCCCGCTCTAGCTTAACCACTACAACGTATTCACGTCACAGCCAACTGGAATATTCCAGTTATCTTTTGACATGCAACGTAAACAATATTTACAGATTTACAATATATAAATAATAGTTATAATCAAAAGCGCAGTCGGGTCAAGGGTAAGATTATGAGTAAAGATGCCAAGGTAAATGGAACTGAAGGGAAATGATGGTTAGTTTTGGAGAGGCCAGGCCGATATCCATAATCATGACAAACATTCGGCTGAATTGTGAGGAACATTCTATTTAAATTCAGACATTGCACTAAATTGAGTTTTCCATCATGAAATTGACTAGATAGATGTAGCTTCCATTTCCATTTTCTCGAAATTCAATCTAAAAGCTTTGTCTGAATTAACTCATTGATACATTAATTCAAGTGGCTTTACTGACTGCACTATTATATCTTTGACCCAGGAACCTGCGTACATGAATCTATCATAAATCACTAGTACTGTATCCATTTATCTGCAATAAAAGTATCAGTAGCATATAATACTCCATCATTCGTTTTCTACATTGATACACGAGGCTTTCTCAAAGGGTTAACGTAAGAAGAGCTTATGATTATAATTAACTTAAAGAGTTTAACATAAAACCATTATTCAAACTACATACATTACTCTGTAAAAGCGTGATATACTGTGTTACATTATTTTTCATGGGTTTAATAGGGACCACAGTCATGCATGGATAATTATATTGCGTGGGATGGTAACTATGTCGGGCACGGTACCCATTTAATTGAACAAAGCGGATAATATAAATATGTAATCTACAGTAGATAGCAATGTGTTTGAGGTATTGAAAAGTGCCAAACGTTGTCAGGTAGGCGCCGTAAGAAAACAAGTGAAAACAATTGTATACACTAATAAAGAAACTAGCAGTTTTTGGTAACCTATATTAGGCCGTCTGATTTACCCTGTAAAATTATTGTCATAGGATAAGGCACGTGGAAGAAAAATTATTATAACGTCGCAAGAAATGTGAAAGAAACGTAAAATTGGTAAACATGGTAAACAGGGAATACTTATAAGCCAGATTACCCCGTATAATGGACAGTAGACCTTGTTTGCAAATAATTACAGTAAAGAACGTTTTGGAGATTCAGTGCGTAAGCCTCATGAAACCTGTCTGAGATGTGCAATCTAGAGTAGATAGCAACATATTTTGTAAAAAAAACACACACACACACAAGACGAGCAGCTTATAGCGGTGCGTCGTGTATGGTAATCTCTATCAACACACCTGTTCAACTGCAGTGTTGTACGAGGCAAGGGGTCACCCCCTCCCCCCCCCCCCCCTCCTCCGCTTACCTCCCCATCCTAAGGGTTTAAAAATAAATGTACATGTATATTGTGAACTATATACAACGGTGTTAAACTTTGGTCCAGGCCCGGGGACCTGCACTTTATGCTGGTAAAATACCATATACAGAACGGACGGTTGTTCCATTTAAACTACGTCTGGCTCCGCTGACCATCGTTGGGTGGTAGCATAAAGTCGGCTACATGAAAGAATTCAGAGTTTGTTATTTTTGTCGAGCCACGCCACTTTGGCATTGAGGTTTGATGAGGGATGAGCATGGTGAGTGGAAGTCAATACTATTACATCTTGACAACCGCATCAATCGCTGATGGATGCGAGTCCACATATGCCCCCTGGCCTGGCCAAATCAGCCAACAACACATTTCCCAAAGTAGCCCCACTATTGATAGACATAACTTGTGACTTACAGTGGCGTGACCAGGTATAACCCTGACAAGGGACGGGCGCAAACATTGATAACGATCATACACATGATAACAATGTTATCAAAATGCCTGGATGGCCCCTGGCCTACTCAATCAACCAGCAATACATTCCGGCAAGTAGCCACAGATGGACATGCAACGTTGATTACACCAGTGGCACGATCCGAGTCACCTCTGACGAGGGAGGGTGGTGGCAAGACTCATCTTAGGGGCATGTATGGTTGGTGTTGGTTGTCCGCTAAATAAATAATATCACACTATAATTGTCATGATAAACAAACGCCTGGATGGCCCCGGGCCTACTCAAGTGAATGCACATCGAACGAAACATTTCCCCAAAGTATCTCAGATGGACAAGTCAAGTTGATGAGGGTCACCCTGACGAAGGAGGGTGGTTGCATAAGACTCATCTTAAGGGCATTGATGGTTTAGTATGAAGTTATCTATCATTGATAATCATTCAGCTCAAGAGCCTCTATATACAGACGGTCATAGACGTCATAATACGTCATACTGTGATTAGTTGTAAAAGCTGACGCAAATGTTCGCTTTTTTAACCAGGAAAGCAGTGTTCTTTTTCAACGAAACTTTCACACATCATTCAGACATATCTTACAATGATTTGGGTATAGGATTGAAGTCTCAAATGTCATATCTGACACTTTAAAGGTGCACCTTTAACATACAGCTGGATGTAACACGGCCTACCCAATCAGCGTATAGTGTAAAATGGGGAGGGGGTGGGGGAGGGGGGGGGGGGGGGGGTTCCTTCTTTATCCCCATTTACTTTATGCCGATGGCTCATTGTCATAATTACGTCCGACGTACTCGAGACTACATCACTGGAACATAGTGTTTATAGTAGTGCAGCGTGTGTAAATTGATGCGATTAATCAAAATAGACTATATAGTACTGCAAGTTTGCTTTATGCCATGTGATGTGACATCAGATTATGTTGCCACAAATATAGCCCCAAAGCTGCTTTTAAGACACGGTAATTCCCCTATGTTCCAAATTCAGATATTTTGCATTTCATAAAATTACAAATTTATATATACACTAAACCTTTCAATGAGCATAGATCTGTCATACCTTATATAATGTGACTGATGTCACAAAAGAGGCGATCACTAATGCCCGTTCGTTTTGAATGCTGCCTTAATGATACTGGATATGTATTTGTTTAACAAAAATGGCATGACAAATCTAACGATGTTTCCATGCCTGGGACAAATTCTGATGTTCATGTATATAGGAAAAATTATTCAATACCTCTTTCAATCAAATAGCATAACACTTGTCTTATGAATTATTTTTACTTATCAGGATAGATGAAATCAAATGATAATCATAATACTTTTTTGATAAAACAGTGTTATAATTGTTCGTCTTATTCGTGGAGCTAATACAAAAAGATCGTAAACTGTAAATGATTAATAGTGCTCAAACTCAATAGTCTCGGGCGTCATAATCATGAGTACAGTGTAAAGTACGTCCTTCGAATACCATCGCATTTTCGACATCTGAACAAACAAAATTAATTAATTCTGTCGTTCACTATAAATAATTCACAATGCAAACAGACACTGCAACCATAATTGACTGCAGCCTGCCACAGAATACAAGTGTATACAGGTGGGAGCGTGATAATCATTTAAAGGCTTAGACCTATAATATTTTTGTGCTGCTAATCTGATGCTTAATGTAATGCAAACAAACATGCACAATTCGATCCATGATTAGAAGTACATCATAATAGTCAACATCCCACCATCTTTAAAATCAATATGCATATAATATTATGTTCATTAACAGGTTGATCAATGATTTCAATTACTTGCAATACCATCCAACGAGTATCATCCAAACAGCTACCATTATGCTACGGTCAACGTATGGTGAAACAGGTTGATTCAGGTGCGTTATACTGTACTACCATCCTACCATTTGTTATTCTGTGTACGTATGCTAAAGCAGGTTGATTAGCAATTGAAAGTACATTATACCACTCATCCATCCATTATCATAAATACAGTACCATCTGTATACGTGTAGGCTGCTATAACATGTTAGTGTTGCCTGCTGGAAAGTGCATTAGTTTTACCATCTGCCTGTACCGTCATGACTATCTTTTATTGGATGAGTTTGATTTTCAAAACAATCGTCACATCAAATATTGTTCCCAGATGCGAACATTATGACGTGAAATTTGATTTGACTGTCAGTTTGACATGTAGCGTTTATTATATCATGAATAAGCCATTGCATTGCTGTTACGTTGGCCAATATGTAAATGATTTTGGTCCCATTATTTACGTAACTTTGTACACTTATTAATGCTTTCACTTATTGTTCATTATAATTTTAATTGTGTACAAAATAATATAGAATTTAATATGGAGAAATAAAATCATTCCGGAAAAAATGATCTGTTGTATTATGTTGTGATTCGTGCGTGTGTGTGCATGTGTATTATTACAAAAAAGGTGTGTGCGTGTTGGGGACAAATAATTATGACATACATTATACATGAACAAACTTTTTACCCATAATGAAATGAATAAAAGAAATTGCTAAAAGGGGGATGAATACATTAAACATTAACAGAAAAGGACTGGTGACCATCAGTAATGTGCATAATGGCGTTATTGGCGTCTCGTTTCTGAACACAATCTACCCATAGTCGTGTTTCTATCAGATACATGTATAAGGCTCTGAGTCTACCAAATAACCCTTTATTATTGGAAATCAATCAATATTCACAAATATATACTGCAGGTCCCAGTGGGCAATGGGTTATAAAGAAAGAGCAACAACATGATAGACCCCCCCCCCCCCCCCCCCTCTTTGTCAATCAGTATGATAATGAATGTCGCTTTGGGCCATATAGTACCACACGCATTATGCATGAGCGTAACCAAATACCATGACTATCGAATAACTTGCCTATAATGGCCCATCGGCTACACAATTATAATTCTAAAAGCGTATAATGGGGAAAATTGTGTTTCACGGCTACAAGTAGTGTAGGTTTGCACTAATGTAATATACATGTCCATGAGATCTGGAATATCATTGTGAAGTAGAATCAACAACATCCGCATTAAAGTCATTCGCAATAATACAGTGTCGCCAAAATAGTGAATATCAATTGCAATTTGGTTATAATATTAATAAAATGTATAAGAAAGCTGAAATGTCGTTTGTTTGTTTGTTTGTTTGACCTTTTGTTTTGTTTGTTTGTTGTTTGTGTGTGTGTGTGTGTGTGTGTGTGTGTGTGTGTGTGTGTGTGTGTGTGTGTGTGTTTGTTTGTTTGTTTGTTTGTTTGTTTGTTTGAAGTATGTTTTGTATTAATTGTTAGGCATATTCCAACATCGCCTGCTAATCTGATTTTGGATCAAGTGGTACATTTCCGGACCTTCATTTCTCGACAATCCGTTTCATAGAGCAGGGCAAAGAAAACAAACTAAAATGAAAAAGGACATTAACTGCCATCAACGAGGAAAACAAATATCTGTCAATTACACAGGCCAGGAGCACTGCAAATTTGACATTTAGTTTTCTCAGTGTTGTTGATTATATGATAAAGAGTACGCATGGTGCTTCTCAATTCAGAGGGTGCATTCATCTTATAAGTCAGAAATAACAAACTCTAAATGGCGTTTTCTTTTATAAATCTGTTCTTAACATAATGTTACTCATTCCATCATTGGCCTACATAGCGGGGGTGGTATGGGCGGCAGCTCCCTTCGAATAAATCATCCTCCCCCCACCCATCCCCTCCATCCCCCACCCACCCCCCCCCCCCCCCCCCCCCCACCTCCCACACCCTCGTTGGATTATAGTAATTAATTATCTCTTTCACCTTACCTCTACTCATTATAATTGATTATGGTTGGAAGTGTTTGGCTTTGTGCGGATTATGAATATTAATGAGGCACTCTGACAAAGGCTCCATACACTCTTATCTGAAGGCTATCATTCATATAATAATCCGAGGATTAATTAATTAATTACTGTAATATACATAATTCAAGGTAATTAATTAGGAGGCACTGGTTAGTTGTATACATGCATACTCTTGAAATCAGGAGGATGCTGCTATAGGTATGATAGCCTTCCGTCAAGGCCTTCACTAAAAGCCATACCTTTATGGCAATGGTTGCTGTTGATATTGTTCTTGTTGTTGTTCTTTATTTTAAGTAACTATAATATCGATAATGGCACTTATTCAAATATGACCAGGGCGCTACACAACGTTGACATTTCTCAAGCACGGGCCCATTCTGTCAAATAAAGAACTCTTTTCAATTTGCCCTTTTCCGTCTCTATATAATCCCCATATCTTTTTGAATGATCATAATCTTCCATATCCCTCCCCCTCACTATCTCTTTCAGATAATCCATCTTGCCCCTCTCTCCCCCTTTCCCCTCCCCAACTCCCTAACCCCTTATAGGGCCCTTCTCCACCTCTTTTTATCTTCACTCTCTCTATCTCTCTTTCTCCTCCTGTATCACCTCTCTATCCTATCTCTCTTATGTCCATATTACCTGTCTTTTACCCCCTTCTATATACTGGTAACTCAATTTGTATTCATGCATGCTCCGAGCCTTATAACATTCGTGTCACGTAAAACTCAAGACGCCGTGATTATTATTCATCACAGCAAACAGCCGTGCCTAAATCTCCGCCATAAGTGTCTCACTGATTGAACATTCGTGAATCATTCACCCCTTCCTGACATGGTGTATAATGTTACTCAAAAACAGTGGCGTAACTACATGGTGACATGGGGGCCTCCCCCTCAATCATTGGACAAAACAGTGGCGTGGAAGTACGCCCCCCACCATCCCCCCTCGATAATTCAACTAAAAACAAAGAACGGGTTAAATATAAAAAGGAATAGATAGAGTGTTCACAAAAAAAGTAGCGTGCCCCCCCCCCCCCCCCTCCCCCCACCTCCCCTCACTAGGCACTTGCACGCTATGTCATTGACTCAAATTTGATATAATTTAGATTTAATGTAATACATTTATAAATACACCTTCCTCACTCTGATTAGTTGATTGATTAATAGTTGTACAGTTTAGGTTATTTATTTTTAATTTGAATGCCTACCGATTTTTAAATAAACAGTTTATTAAAAGAAATCATGAGGTATTGGTTGAAACCCTCACTTTTTATGATTTCTATTTGACTGCTCCTAGTTTTGTCAAGGTCACAATTAAGAAAAATGTGATGATTATAAATTAGAAAACAAATATAGTATATAAAATACGACTTAATTCACCTCCTCTAACTGTCGCGCTATTTCGTGAATAGTTAATTTTACTGCAACATACGTTTACCTCGATCGCAAGCAAACTAAAACTTATCAAACAAATCGAAGAGAGTATGGTTACAATCGAACATTATAAAGAAACACGAAACACTGCAAGTCGTCTTCTCCACAAGTCACGCACCCGATGGGAAACAAACAGTAGCGTTGCATAACGCAGTATCTTCATTTCTGTCTATTTGAGATATTTACGATTAAAGATAGTAACATATAAATTAAGTGATGTGACAACGTGTAGGTCTTACATCATTACTTCAAACATGTGTTTTGAGGTTGCGTTGATAAAGTTATAATGAGCGAAGTACAATTTGAAAGACATTTTTATTTTTCTACAATGAATGGCGTACTTCAAAATTGTCCGAACTGGCGTGTAATGCTTTGTGCCTCGCGGAACTCTTCAGTTGTGTTGATTCATGGACGTGGTTTGCATGTTATATGAGTTGTGCTTTTGGCAGTGTTTTTATTTGACCTTCCAATATTCCTCCTCAATGATGAGAAATTTTCACAAAACTTCATACGTGAGTGTCAGGATAGCACTTGAATGACAAATTATCACTTTAGGCGCTTACCTTTCAAAGTGAAAGCTATATCTGTCCTATTGTAAAAAATAATAATAATAATAGTTTTAGACCCCATGAAATTTGTTCGTTGTTGATTTGTCATTAAGGTAATGGAGTCTTTTTCGTTAAAAGAATAGATCTTTATAGATCAAAAACTATTCAAACAGACCTCGATTTATCTTTCGGAATTCTAATAATATAATATACAAACAAATATACAAACAAAACATTACTTCAAAAATATGACGAACCGGAAGCGACAGGAAGCTCTAAAGGTTGATAGATAATTTTTGGTAAGCATTATTTGTATATTGACATGTATACAAGGTAATTTGTTATTGACAATGCACCAGGAAAATAATTGTCAAAGTTTGACAAAACAGAGGGACACTTTAAAACTTGTAGTTGTAGCTCATCCAAAGCAACGATAATGGCACATCCGAAAACATTTGATGAATGTTTGTAAATTTTGTTTGAAATTCCGTGACATAAGAGTTCTCCGTAGACACAATTTTTGCCGATAATGCTCCGCCGGCAAAATCGCCATCAAACTTTCAAAAACTACGAAAACATCGCTAACAACCACAATGCTGCAGCGACAAAATCTCTAACGCTTAATATTACTTTTGTTGTTGTTATTATTACTATTATTATTATAATTATTCTTATTAATATCATTATTTTCATTATTATTGCTGTTGTTGTTGTTGTTGTTATTATTAGTAGTTTTATTGTAATCATTATAATTATTAATTAGTAGTAGTTATTAGTATATAATCAAGATAAAAATAAACAATATCCGTCCAAGTCATCCATGCCAATTAACCTTTACCCCCGGCAGTAGACAAAAACCTTCGTGCAAATTGTGGCTATATTTACGACGAGCATGGGAACATGACATCTGTTACCAGCAAACATTTTGACCGTCCAGCCAATAAATCGGCAAAGTTAAATTCCAAACAAGCTGCTCGCCCTTTTATGACCGACTGGCTATCGATCATAAACATTCTCTATCATTTTATATTTCTATAGAATGGTCACGCAGTGTGTAGACATGTCCCCCTTTGTCCCCGCCTCCCCGGGTAATTTGTGGTCATAAATCATTGTGCTACGGCATAAAATGCACAACATTACATCACTCGGATTTTTCTGCACGCCGTTTCCATCATGCCTCGTTTTAGCAACATACGACATAATTATTATTAGCATATTTTTACAAACACTTTCAATTTATCGTTAATAATATCGTTAATGATATTCGTTTGTCTCGCAATGTATGGTCAACAAGGAATCTAAATATCACGACGTTTCGTGCGCCGCTGCAACACTTCCGTCAGGTGAATATACATACTGTATATACGACAGGCGCAGTGCGAGACAAACGAATATCATTAGCGATATTATTAACGATACTATTTCCGCAATGAGTAACATATTTAGCACTTTCAATTTACATTTCATTTTCGTTTCCAACAAAATATACATTTCAATTACAATTATTTACACAAAGGAATACATATTGGAAACAGAGGGATCCACTGAAAAGCAATGCTTGTAAAATTATGGACCCCTCAAATAATAATGAAGACTTATGAGTAGTACTGTTATTAAAAAACAAGTTCGTAACATCAAAAAAGGAGCCACAAAAAGGAAAATGGGATACCAACAGAGAGGAAAGCACTCGCCATTCAAGCAAACTCTCTCATTAATGCTCTCATCGTTAATATGCATTGAAATTCCATTTTACATCAAGATAATCATTCATGTGTAATACGCAAATAAGAGAGGAACTTACAATGTCATTCATTGATTAGTAAATTATACATACCTTCACAATGCACGATCTACAACAAAATAAAACTTTATGATGGTGAATTGATGCATATTTTGGCAAATTTTCACTTAGTCATTAGTTTGTATCAATTCACTTTTCCTTATATAAGGGAAATGTTTATGATAAAATGTTAATTCCCAAATGATAGAATGAGTTTTCACGACAAGACCGACTCAAAAAAAAAACTAACACCTGATTTTAGTCATTGGCAGTATACATTCAAACTATTCGCCTGTTTTGGGATAATAATGACATCAATTAGTCATGAAGATGAGTTGACTAATTATGAAGCTCGGGAATATGATATCAACCAATAAAGAGGAAGAATACAAAATGGATGGACAATAGAATTTGTTGTCGATATAAAAAAAAAACATTTTGTATTATGATATCACAAAATTGTATATTATGTTCCCTCCCGTAAAAAAAATACAACCCTCGTCACACAAGATTCGCGATAGTCACATAATAAAACAGCATATCTCAAATCTACATTATGACTGTAGCTTCCTTTCATGCCTCATAAGCCACGTCAAAGCTTAAGCTCATAAATTTGCAAATAATTGCATCCCGCTTGGCGGGAGATGGACGAGACGGTTAATGAGGCCTGAAGTGAGCTCTGTGGCTAATGTAATGTTGTTAACAACAAACACGGACACACAACACTCACCATTTGTATCGTAATGCTCCCAAATCCGAGCGAAATTATCCGCAGAGAGCTTGTTTGTTGCCTTTAATTCACTGAATTTGACGAGAAAGTTGTCGTGGACACTCTTCCTTCGGCACTGGCCAGCGGTATCCATCTTTTGCAAATATCGTTTCGTTTGTCTTTCCACCGAAGAAATCAACAGCAACTGTGAAGCGTCCTGATCAAAATCGCCCTGGCCGAACCACAACAAACGCAAAGCTAGATGTGTATGAAAGGGTACAATACGTATAGGAGCAAGTATATCAGGCGGCGTATATTGGTTTCAGCGGGATAATGATAGCAACCGAACGTGTGCGCCAATATTTATACGGTACTACGTCCACATCTAAGGAAGACGAACAAAAAGTGGGTGTGTGCAGTTCAGTATAAATCTAAATTGAGTTAGCTGGAAGTGCGATGCATGCGATTTGCGTTCCTCATTAACAGGTGCTTCACGCTGTGTGTCTGCGAGTGGTAGCATTCAACATAGTATGTATAGTCACTATGTCAGGTGGTAGTAACGTCGCTTTATCTTTGTCTTTGATGGCTCTTATCTGTTCTGGGTATTGTATAGTGAATATCAAGCGTGCGGATGTTGATTAGAGGGCGTACGCGCTACAGATGGCCGCGGCGCCATGGAGCTTATAAGTGGCGCCAGTTTTTGCATCTATGGGACGCACATGTGTACACATGTGCAATGACAACTGCTGTACCCAACTTTTCTGCGTGTTCTTTGCGTGTTACGTACTTTATTTTTAATATGTAACTGATATATAAATCTGATGATAAATACATAAACCATGAATAATATATAAACACCTTTTATAACAGTTACTGTCGGAAATACTCCCGAATTAACAAACAATCATAAAGAAAATGCAACAAAGATAATTATGTAGAATCAAACATTGTTATACATAGACGAACTGACCAGGAAAATATAATATAAATGAAAAAGAGCAATATAAAGAAGTGATTTTTCCGGGATACGAACATTACCATCAAACAGATCATCATTAAAATGTGTATTGTTCACAGGTTGTATTGTCGAGTCTAAACTTGGACCAACATTTAAACAAATAGTAAAAAACAGGAAGCTTGGCATTGCGAGTCAATAATTGTATTACCTTTCTAAAACATCATTACAACTTTTGCCATATATACCTATACGTAACATTAATCAAAGTTTATTTCAACAATACAATTTACGAGATGACGTATTTAAAATTGTATCTATTATACAATGTTTGATTCTATCTTTATTCTGAGTATTTTTTCGTCTTTTCTTTTTATTGATAAAGTAAATGCAAAATTGTATAATTAGCCTCCAAATTATTATAAAAGTCTTAACACTACTTTAATTACTGATATAAAAGTTTATGATGTAAAATTGTTATTCTATCCCTTTCAAGAGACATCTTATTTCTTCGTGAGCTAGTCAAATCTCACATTGTTCATTATGACCTTTGAATATGAATATTTGAATATTAAATGAAGTTTTTTGCAACCAGATAAGGTTGATTGTTGACAAGGAAAATACCTGAATAAAATACCCTTGGATGTTTATTTTGTTATTAAATTCACTGAGGTAGAAATATATGGATTGGACACTTTCAACCATTCAGAGGGAGTGTCTTAGTCAATACTCGTAAGAGCAGAGTGTACAATGCAAAACAATTCATATCAACATCCTGACATTTTTACAGTTGGGCGTATTTCCTTTTTTTCTTTTCTTCAAATAATTAATGTTACTTTTAATATAATTTTGTATACTTTAATATACTTTAATATAATTTTCATTGAATGTATACGGCAGATGTTCACATGTTTGTTTTGTATTATAGTCATGACAAACTATTGAACATCATGTCAATGTAACCGCCTGTATTTGTTTTGAATGATAATTATTAATTATGTGCAATTATAGAAGCAGTATTATACTGGTTCTATAATACTGATCGGACAAACTATGATCTATCATAAGTGGATTTTTTTCTTCAGTAATAATTATTACCTAAAATAATTAGTAATGACAATTATTGACCAGCATTGTATGAATTACGTACATTAGGACCATTGGACATTAGTCATCTTGAATCAAGAAGAATTTCACAATTATACGTTCGCTTACAGACAGTAAAGCCAGAGATACCCACCCCCCCCCCCCCCCCCCCACCCCCTCCCCCCTTTCTATAGATTTCGCTATATTTAGTAGACGTGTGGCTAGGGCTAATGAATCGGAGATAGGCGCCGTATGTGCAACAATTGGCACGGGAAGGACTTTTTACAGACAGCTACGAAGAAAAGGTGTATAGATCAGACACACTATGGCGTTTGTTATTTAGTCAATGATTATTAAACATAATTTGTACGCACGTACTTACAAAAGTGTTTACTGTTAGTGTTAATGGCATTAGTTAACCCATTCGGGACTGGTACTCATTAATCAATATTAATTACACATTATATGTATTTATCACAAGTGAGCACGTACACGCACGTAGGAGTCGGGTCATATTATGACCTATACTATAGGTGTTATAATAATGTTAATTAATAATCGAAAACATTAGCGCGAGTAATTACAACAATTATTGACGCTCTAGGCGTGAATGCTTTTACAATCAATTAATTGTTATCAACTTATAGTACGCCATTTTAATTGTTTTTTTCTGTAGATTCTAGGTGTATGAATTTGTAAGCAAGCGATATTCTGAAAGCCATAACAAAAAATATTGCGCACATTCACTTCTTTGTATTGCAGGACTACAACAAAAAAAAAGAGACTGTATAATTATGCAAATTGAACATGGCCTACTTCACGCAAATGGATGGAAATTAGCACCGCTGGTAACCCTATATGATTTGTTTTCTCGATATGTTACCCTGGGGATTGGTGTAATACTAATGCTTGGGCATGAATTATTCAAGAAGGAGTGAGTTGTTTCAGACATGGTGTGACATTGAAATGATCTTGTATCATCTTTTTCCTGATCATGGTCGCTATCACCATCTTCCATATCAGTATAACCATAGTCACCATCATTATTAATATCAACATCAACATCATCATTATTGTTATCATCACCAACATGCATCATCATCATCTCATCATCACCATCATCATCACCAACAAGCATCATCATCACCAACAAGCATCATCATCATCATCATCATCATGATTATAATCTTTACCATCATTATCATCACTAACAATCATCATCATCATCATCACCAACAATAATCATCATCACCGTCGTCGTCGTCGTCATCATCATCATCATCATCATCATCATCATCATCATCATCATCTTAATCATCATCATCATCATCATCATCATCATCATCATCATCATCATTTTATTTATTTCAAAATAATTTCACAAATCAGTATATAATCAGAAACAGAACAAGTATCACATATCATTCACAAATAACTAATAAATCTATTCCAATCATGGAGATCTACAAATAGGCGTTGTTTTTGTTTATTCTTTTCAATTTGGTATCGTCTTTCTATAATCAAACGAAAAGTATGAATGAAATCATTTTCTTTAATTCTTCTTCCATTTTCATAAGTAATTATTAATCTATATATTGAAAGTAACGCATAATTTAATGACAAGTCAACCAAATTTGTTTTCTTAAAATCATATCCTATAATAGTAATTTTTGGATTTATAACAAAATTATTATCGTACAAATATTGTTTTAAAACATTTTCTAGATATCTCCAGAACGGAATTATGCTTATACAGTAAAAGAACATGTGAATCAATGAACCAGGTTGAGAACAAAATGGACATTCATTACATTCCTTAATGTTCCATTTGTACAAATTATCTGGTGTGATCAAAATATTATACATGAAATTAAAATTAAATTGAATCAATGTATTATCTTGTATTTGCTTAAGTTTAAACCCCCATATATGATTCCAATCAACTAAATCATCCAAAATCATCAATTCTGTCCAATATTTAACGGCTCTTGAAACTTCAACTGTATTTGAACGTAATTGTTGGTAAATAACTCTTGATTTAATTTTAGGAGATATATTTGTATTTTCAAAATTATAATTATTTCCATTCTCATTAACTGTGTCGGACACAAAAGTCTTAAATGCATCTACATCATTATTTCGTAAAATGTATTGACCATAAATTATTTATAACAAAACAACACTTTCCATATTCTGAAAACAATCTACCGTCCAAATATTGTAATTTTTCTTTTAAAACTGACATTGGCATAATTCCATTTTCATCTAATATATCCCCTACAAATAATATACCTGACTTGATCCAATTATTAAAGATCAACATTTCACCATTATATCTTATGTGCGTATTCAACCACAACATTTCTTTACTTATTTCTTCACTACTAATCAAAGCAAGTATATCTTTAAAATAAAATTCTTGTTTATACCAAAAGTAAGTATATAAAATATCACAATAAAACCCTGGTAACTTTCTTTGTAATGACAACATAAATTTAGGATCACATCGACAATTTAAAACTACTTTATCTCCACCAATTTTTTGTAACCAATATTCAAAAATCCATTTCCATTTTCCTTTTGTAACATCAACAAATTTACTGAACCATTTCAATTTCACGCTATTAAAATACATCGAAAGATCTATCATATTTAGCCCCCCCCTTGGAGGTGTCATTTATACATTTGATTTTTTGACTCTCGATACAGAACTGCCACAAAGAAATTCAAATAATAATTTATCAATTCTTTTTATCATGTCTACTGGACACAAAATAACATGCGCTGTATAAACCAGTTTTGACAAAATGAAAGTTTTCAAAATTAAAATTTTACCTTTATACGTTAAGTATCTATTTTTCCACATATCCAATGTTCTTTTTATCTTTAAAACTTTATCTTCAGACCAATTAAAATCTCTACTAATTTGCTTACTTCTAGAAAAATAAATCCCTAAACACTTTACAAATCTATCTTCCCATGGAATGTCTAACACATTTTCTACCGGTTGACATTCTCCTAGCCACAAAGCTTTAGTCTTTTGTTTATTCAATATAACTCCAGCTTTCCCCCCGAATTCGTCTATTAACTGTATTGCTACATTTCCAGAGTTTATATTATTCATAAATAGAGTCATATCATCTGCTAACTGACATATCTTAATTTCTTTATTTAAATGTCCTATTTCAATACCATGTATATTATTATCATTTCTTATTTTATTTGCTATTACTTCTACAGCCAAAATAAATTAATAATGCAGATAGTGGGCACCCCTGTCTAATCCCACGTGACGGACATATATTTTCTGTAAACCAACCATTTAATATGACTGAATTAAAAATGTCTGTATACAATAAATCAACCCATCTTAAAAGTTATCTCGAAATCCATATTTACGAAGGCAACATTTAATAAAATTCCATTCCAAAGTATCGAAAGCTTTATAAAATCAACACAAATTAAACTTCCATTTAACTTACTTAAATCAATATAATCAATAACGCTGTTTGCACCACAAATTGTCGTACCTGCACAAATTGTCGTATGCGACAATTTGTGCAAAATGTTGACACCACAAATTGTCGCTTTCTGCACAAATTGTCGTTTGCGACAATTTGTGGAGGCGACGGCGACAATTTGTGCTGGTAGCTGGCACCACAAATTGTCGCCACACCTACGGTCCTGTTCAAAGCCATGATGACATACATTTTTGATTAAAATGATCATTCTTGACATACGGATATACAGGGTTGCCAGATCGCGGCTAGTTTTGACGGCCAGACTCTTTACGTTTCACGGCCAAATTCCTGGTTGAATACAAAATTTCTTTTGACATCGAATAAAAAAACATAACCATTTTAATTATTACAAAGACAGCACGAATAAATAAACCATGTATTCACAAACGAAAATACAAAAAAGACAAGAAATTAAAAAAAAGGGGACAAATCATTGCCCCCCCCCCCCCCCCCCCCCCAGCTCACAAACACCCATGAAGGTACCTAGCTAGAAACTGAAGGAAAAGCAGAAATTAATACAACCGAAAATCACATAAAAACGAATATTAACACATGCTCACACATGGCTTGTTTTTTTGTTTAAGTTGTCTCGAATCCAATTTGTAGTGTTCTTTAATGGTCTCGGCGCGCCCCCAAAACCAAATAGTCTCGGTCTCGCCTCCGAGATTTGTTGACGGATCTCGGTCTCTGCTTCGTAAAAATCTTCCACTGGTGTCGACGCCGAGGCCGGCCTCGAGTCCACCAACACTGATTATTATTATTATCATCATCATCATCTTTGTAGCTTGAAGACAGCGACTGACGACAATTTGTGCAATATGCGACAATTTGTGGTGTGAGGTTTTACGTGATTTCACAAATTGTCGCCGGGTATGGGGACGGCGAGAGCAACACAGGATGCGACAATTTGTGGCGTGAAATTTTGCACAAATTGTCGCATACGACAATTTGTGCAGGTACGACAATTTGTGGTGCAACAAACGTCTTGTATAAGTCTAGTATTGTTTATTGCATTACGACCTTTAACATAACCAACTTGATCTTCATTAATAAGAACGTGTAGAACCCCTTGTAATCGGTTTGCTAAAACTGCTGCTACTAATTTGTAATCTATGTTTAATAACGTTATCGGCCTCCAGTTATTTAAGTTTTCCCTCTTTCCACTTTTAAACAATAGTGTAATTATTCCCTTCCGTTGTGAGTAACCTAGTTTACCCTCATTAAAACATTCATTTATACTTTTAATTAACAAATCTTTTATTTCACTCCAAAAGGTGACATAAAACTCTGTAGTTAGCCCATCAGAACCTGGTGATTTATTTAATTTCATTTTTATCAATGCTTGTGTAAGTTCATCCTCTAATATTTCCCCTTCACAACTATCAGCTTCTTCCTCACTTAATACTGGTCCATTAACAGATGCATTGTAATTTTCAATGTCCTCATTACTAATATTTTTGGAAGAATATAGAACCGAATAAAAATCATGTACATGTTCCTGTATCCGATTTGCATTTAGCTCTATCTTTTTACCAATCTTAACGGCTGTTATATTTTTATTCAAACCATTTCGTTTTTCTAAATTCAAAAACAACTTAGTATTCGTTTCTCCTTCTTCAAACCATGCCACTCTTGATCTTATTTTTGATCCAGTACATTCTTTTGCATAGTAATCTGAATTATCCACCTTTAATTAAATTAGTATGGCACAGTGATCAGGGCACATAGCAATTGGTTTAATAATACACTTATTTATATATTGTCGAGCTCCTAAATTAACTAACCAAAAATCTATTCGAGAAGCCATTCCTAAACGAATATTTCTATAAGTAAATTGTCTAGTGTCCCTATGCATCACTCTCCATATGTCAATCAAATTAAAAGCTGCAATAAAATTCTGAAATGCTATTGGTTGAGTATATATAGATCTCGCACCTCTAGTGTCTATTATAGGATTTAGCACACAATTAAAGTCTCCACCAATTAACAATTCTTTAAAACTTTGCTTCTTTTTAAATTTTATCCAAGAGTCCAAAAATGTAAAGTAATCGTTCTTTTTATTTCTTTCCGTTGGTGCGTAAACATTAACAATACAACACTTTTGTCCATTAACACACACATTTATCATTACAGTCCTTCCATCATCAGTGACGGCATGTGAGTTTATGCTAACATCAAGTTTATTCTTTATAAATATTGATGCACCTCGACTGTGGTTAGTGCCATACGAGTGAAAACACAGACCATTCCATTCTTGTTGAACTCTCAACTCCATATCTTTAGTTAAAAAGGTCTCTTGTAACAATATAATATCCGCTTCGTAAGCGTTTAGCCAAAAAAAACAAAGATTTTCGCTTTTCGTGTCCACGAATGCCACGAACATTTAAGGATATATATGTTATTTTATTCATATTATTGAGCAATGTCAAAATTGTATGAACTTAAATCTCTAATCACTATAACAAGCGTTAGTTCCATTTCTATCAATACAACTTAACAATGTATACATTTTTGTTTCCACTTTTATCATAATTCCTTTTACATAATTTGCAACATTTAAGTATAGTATTTTCATATAATAATATCCATTTAATACAAAATAGCTCGAATAAATTCTTAAAGTTATTTTGTTATCGTATGCATCCGTTCCCGTTTCAAATCATTCATTTTCTATTTGATCCCTTTTTTCTTTGTTTCCTTGGTTTGTTTTTGTCTATTGTTTGACTTGTTTTTTGCGCAGGATCGAGCGCTTGTGAATCGTCGGTATACTCCGATTCTTCCTCTTCGTTAGGATCGCTATCTGTGCGATCTGTGCCGTTTCCCTGCGTCTGCTTTTCTTTTGACCATAGCTCTTTGAGGTTTTTCTGTTTCATAGTATCTGTTTTTTGCTTACCGCTTTCACTGCCTCCATGGCCTCGGTCACTTGATGTTCCGGGGTCACCTCGTCGATCGCGTGGTGATCTGCGATGTTGCCGGTCGCACAATGAATCACTGCCATCATGCTGGTCACGCGATTGTCTTCGTTCATCAGTCTGCCGCGTCGTTCTTCTCTCGCTCCTTCGTAACGGAGGATCGCGATCGCGTGCGTCTGACTGCAGCGGAGGGTCACGCTCGCGTGCGTCTGACTGCAGCGGAGGGTCGCGATCGCGTGCGTTTGACTGCAGCGGAGGGTCGCGATCGCGTTCGTCTGACTGCAGCGGAGGGTCGCGATCGCGTGCGTCTGACCGCAGCGGAGGGTCGCGATCGCGTGCGTCTGACTGTAGCGGAGGATCGCGATCGCGTGCGTCTGACTGCAGCGGAATGGTGGTGGCTTCCCTCTGATCATCTGTAGTAGCAGCTGTACTTTCTTCCGTTTGCAGGTCGTTCCGCTGAGTGGCGTTGATCTCCGCTCGCTGATCAGTCACGTCACGGTCTGAGGACGCCTGACATTCGAAACGTTTATGCCCAGGCCTATTGCACGTTCTGCAGACGTAAGGTTTGATGCACGTCGAAGCGTGATGCCCAGTATCCAAACATCTGGAGCAAGTTGCTATGGACGTTCCCGTATTCTGCCCATTGTAACCATAGTCACCATCATTCTGCCCATGGTAACCATAGTCACCATCATTATTAATATCAACATCAACATCATCATTATTGTTATCATCACCAACATGCATCATCATCATCTCATCATCACCATCATCATCACCAACAAGCATCATCATCATCATCATCATGATTATAATCTTTACCATCATTATCATCACTAACAATCATCATCATCATCATCACCAACAATAATCATCATCACCGTCGTCGTCGTCGTCATCATCATCATCATCATCATCATCATCATCTTAATCATAATCATCATCATCATCATCATCATCATCATCATCATCATCATTCTCATCATGTCAATTGTTGGCAAAAAGACAATGTAAATGTAGGAATTGCCAGCAGACTACATGCTGCAATCTTTAAAAATGTGTTGCTGGCATAATTCCTCCACTCTCCCCACCTTGAAATGCTAAACAAAGTACCACAAAGTAATTTAGAGTTATACAATATTTATTATGGAACATATCATAGACATTAATATACACGTTTATAAAACACAATAGCCAATATATACCGACATACTATACATGTACATGTACTTTGTTTTATATAACATTTTAAATACAAAATAGTATATTGAAGAAAAAATAATAGTACGAGATAAAGGAATAATTATTATGTTTTACTATATATACAAAATGCTGTATTCTATAAAGCATATTAACAAAAGGCTAGTCACATCACAATATCAAATGTCAATTATTCTCTTACATTATATGATTTCAGAGTTCAAAAGTATCAATTCAACATGAATGTTTGAAAGGAATCAAGTATGCTAACAAATTCAATAACACTCATGCTCCCAATGTAATAGCCATGATTGAAACGTGTGCAATCTGTTATTGGATGCTATGATCCAGTTATGATAATAGTGTAAATGCTTCATGAAGAATTTATTTATAAGTACTACTATACATATTTAACATATTATGTCTAGACATAATGCAGACTTCATGTTATCAGTATTCTGCAAATGATTTCAAATTTGAAGTACTCTGAAACATTGTCTCTTTTTTATAGTTTTTATTCTGAAAAAATACATTCTCAGTTTCTCACTACAATTATCAAAACTGGTAATTATGTTTTGTATAACATTTGAAATATTGATTAAAAACATTTTAATAATACATGTTTAATTATACCAATGTGTGCAACAATGTATTTTTACAAGATCAAATGAAATGTATAATTACTTTTAGTACATCATCTCTTACATCTCATATCAGGCAATTAATTATTTGAACTACTGGTATAATATAAACTCACATTGTACTGAGTAACGGACATGTTTGTCAAGACAAGATATTCCAAATATGAAACAACTTCACTCATCTCCGCCTATCCCTTAAATATATAACAACACAAACGTAAGGAACATTTGATCAACAATTTTTATAAGGCATTGTAAATTTCTTAACTCGCATATATTTAAACAGCAACTTATTTTAAAATGATGATGAGTTTAATTTTACTATCAATACTGTCCTCATTTTGCAAGCCAAAACATTTGTGATAGTTGTTTTTTATGAAAGAAAATACATTTTAAGAACTTTTAAGTGGAACTACATTAATATTTAGATGTTGCAATAATAAACAATTGACACGATCATTTAATTAGTCATGCAACTTCAGACCCTTCATTGTATTTTGGGTTTGCACTCAAACCAAATATTCAATTTGGTTCAGCTATACACGATCAAAGTGATTCAATCATATTTTGTAATGTAATGTGGTGATTTGAAAATAAACCATGTTACATTCATTCAGAATAATAAGGAAATGAGCCTGAAAGTTAGACTAAAAGCAATTGTTTTTTCTTAAATCATTTTTTCATTGAGAACTTTAAAATGTATCCTTGTGGTTGAGGATGCCTGCAAATGAAGGACATTATCTTCATATATATTATAGTGATCAAAGCAAAACGGCAGATACAGTAAAACCAGTCTTAGTGGCCACCTGTCTTCAGCAGCCAACCTGCCTATAGAGTATAGTGGCCACCAAAAGTGATCCCCTGCAGAGAAATCAATGTTATGGAACCTGTGTATAGAGGTCACCTGTCTGAAGTGGCAACTTTTCTTGTTTCCTTTGGGTGGTTACTATACACAGGTTTGACTGTACTAGAATTGGATTAAATGTGGTGAACTAGGGTCTTGATTGCTTCATAACACAAACAAATGTACATGTTTCTACAAGAAGTTCTCTTCAACTGTAAGCCTTCACGTGATATTGCACTAAATACCATGCCAAATCAATGCATGATATGACAGACCTGTATCCATTTTCAAATTAAAGGACTTAAATTTACTCCTTCATATTTTCTCCCAATCTTTGTGATAGCTCACCATGATAATGAAACATTTAAAAGAGTATTTATGTTCACAAAAGCTAATTGTATTGAGTCCATTACATTATAAAACAGTAAAACTTGCCTTTCTTTTGATTAAAAACACATTGATATTCCAAAATCATAATAACAAACATTAAAAGTAATTTAGGAGATGCAGCAAAAGCAAATCGGCATTATTCATTAGAAGGCCATCCATGGATGAGTTTCATGTCTCTGTTCAAAGGGAAACTTACATATGAGTCATGGCCACGATTCTTGACTCAATTCAATGACAAATGTAGAACAAGAAATAAAAATTAAAAATCTCATTATTTATTTCTTACCCTGTAGTACAATTGATTCTTCACATCTAAAATTCTAGAAATCATCACAAAAACATCTTTATTTTCCATCTATTCTGTGTCCGAGCCAAAGACTGAAGAAGAAAATACAAACAAATGCATTTCATATTTAATAAATATTAATGCTATATTAAATTGAGGAATTAATTACTTGGCAAATGCAGGATGGTCTAATGAGCCCCAAATCACAAGAAATGTCTGTACATTATGATGCATGTAAAAATATATGATGCGACCCTTGCTGTCACTCATTCACAAGGAGAGATCTCATTTCTTCTTCTTCAGCTCTTCAAATCTCCTGCTCAGGTCGTCAAAGTCCACATCCTCGCCTCCGGATGACTTGCCCCCGACGACGCTGTTGTCAAGGGGCGGGAAGGAGGAGGTGGGCACTGCCGGCAGGTTCGGGATGGAATCGCTGGGGAGGTTCCTAGGTGCAGGGGTCGGCATGGGGGTCCAGGGGGCTGAGTAGTGGGCATGTTGCCAGCGGGAGGATCTGAGGATTGAAAAAGATTGGAGGAATATGAACATTATGCTTGATTTAACAATAAATCCAGTCCATGAATTCACAAAGAGCAGATGGTGTTTGTTCATTATGACCTTTGAGAGTTTATATCTTTAATCAAATCACTGACAAGAGGGAGACGTACATTATATGGACTGGCCACTTTCAACCTTTTTAGAGGTAAAGTCAATACTAGTAAGTGGGAACAATGGAAACAATGAATGCATATCAATTTGGTGACAACTAGTGAACAGACTGGACCTCTTCTGACATTTAGAAGTAAATTGCTTTAAAAATAATCATTCATGACATATGTGCATTTAAGTATTATTAAAACTGTTATGACTAACTGATGACATTTGACCACTGTGCATTGTTGATTTAAATCAATAATGATTCCTAATTATGTTAAATTACCAAAGGTTACTTTTTTAATACTTATACATTTAATAGGTCTACCAGAGTTTTTTCCATTTAGATGTTAAAGGGATAGTATAGTTCTGTTCAAACTTAATTTAAGTAATCAGAACTAGCACCATATCATTACAAACTAATAATTATACCTCCACCATGCCCGATAGGTAGAACAACTTTCAAACGGCTAAGTCAGGAGTCTGTTATCATTCAAAGACGCTGTTAAAACACAAGAGGGCGTTCTCTAAAAACATATTGGTTTCAACCATTTCTTAGGAAAAGTTGTGAATGAGACATTTTGTTTAAATATCTATTCAATAGAGAGATATCAACAAACTATTTAAAAACATCTTAGGTATTTTTCAAAAATGTTAAGGCATTATATTAATATTTTTCTTAAATTATTAACTAATGGTGGGTCCCAAATTTATTCCAATCAAATATTGATATTTCTGCATATTGATGTTTCTGAACTGATTTTGATCAAATAAAGTTTGTTTTATCTCTAAAATCATGTGCTCTTCTATATATTACACTCGGTTTTTCACTATCTCACAAATGAATTATTTCTTGAAGCGCCCCTAAACCAAAACTACACTAAAGTAAACTCTGGCAGAATGGAATCTCTTACTAATGATGTGGCCCTCTAAAACCAAATGGAATCTCTTACCAAATGAAGAGCCCTGTAAACCAAAACTAAACTAAACCTGGCAGAATGGAATCTTGTACTAAATGATGCACGACAAGCCACATCGTTACAATCATTTCAGGGACATTTGAGAAAGATAAACATGCTAGATTTCACCCGGAGGGCCCACCACGGGCTCCCTAATTAAGCACACACACCCTATAACTGCACGTGCCTGCAACAGTATATCCCACTTGTGAGTTTGTTTGCAGTTGACAGAAAAAGAAGAAAAAAAGAAGAACTATCCCTTTAATGTCTTTTAATCAATAAATCATTTTTTAAAATGCTGTAATAAAGTGTTTTAGATAATAATTATTCATTGTAAGCTATCATCAAAAACTACTAAGAAGCGATATATTGATCAGACACATGACATTTCATAAGTGTTATTTTTTCAATAATAATTATCACACTTAAAAAGTAATAATAATTATTGACCAGTTTTGTATGGATTGCACATCGTGACCTTTGGGCATTATTCATTTGAATCAAGAAGAGTTGCAAATTATGTTCATGTACGGAAGTTACCAAGAACTAATGTATAGATCAGACACATTATGACGTGTGTTGATTTGTTCAATAACTATACAAACTTAATGCAAAGAAAATATACAAAAAGTCACCAAAAATAATGTATAGATCAGACACAATATGACGTGTTGAATAATTATAAAACCTAATACATACATGTACATGTACTTTTGGAAGTGAATTGATTTCTCACATATGGACTGTGGGTATTAGTGGTATGGATCAATTTCAATTGCAGACTATGTACAGGTCAGTCACATTATGACCTATAAGTGTTAATGTTTGTAATTAATAATCAAATATTGCCACAAACAATTATACAAATATATTGACAAAGGGTTTATGCACTGGACAAATAATGACACTCTTGGTGTTAATGTTTTTTTTTACAATCAATCAATTTCAATTGACACATGGGACGTCATTCTAATGTTTCTATCTATCCCTATACAGCTTCTGACGCCATACCAAATAGTGTCTGTTTTGTTTGAAGTTTGAAAACCCTAGAAGAGTACAACATACTTTTTTGTAAAAAACATTTCAAACTTAAGCTCTTATATTTTGGTTATATATAAAAACTAGATGGATCTTCCGCTATCACGCCAATATTATATCAAGCCAAAATAAACATGCACTGAATTAATACTGTAAACTCAATTTTTATGGTAATTCATCAACCAGATCTTGATATAATTACAAGCTATTTTGCATATGTATTTAGGAGTCCTATGACCTTGACCTTTGACCTCATGACCCCAAGATTGTAGTGCTACATTTGCTCCATAAGATACATTCAGGTACCAAGTTGATTGAAATCTGACATTCATTTCTTGAGTTTTTACAATAACAATTTTTTTCGCATCTATGAATTCTGTTACCTTGAACTTTGACCTCATTACCCCAAAATTGTATGGCTACATCATTTCTCTAACATACATTCAGGTACCAAGTTTGATTGAAATCTTACATACAGTTCTTGAGATTTTGCATTACAAGTTATTTTAGCATAGAGTCCTATGACCTTGACCTTTGACCTCATGACCCCAAAATGTATGGCTTCATTGGCTCCCTAATTTACATTCAGATACCCGAGTTTGGTTGAAATCTGACATTCAGTTCTTGATATTTTGCCATTACAAGCTATTTTTGCATGTGTTTATTGAGTCCTGTGACCTTGACCTTTGACCTCATTACCCCAAAATTGTACGGCTTTATTGGCTCCCTAAGATACATTCACATACCAATTTTGATTGAAATTTGACATTCGGTTCTTTATATTTTGCCATTACAAGCTATTTTTGCATATATATTGCGCCTTGTGACCTTGACCTTTGACCTCATGACCCCCCAAATCTAATCAGATCATTGTCACTCCAATATGTACACTCATACCAAGTTTGAAATTGATCCGTCAACCGGTTCTTGAGATATCGCGAGAACGAAAACGGGACGGACGTACGTACGGACGGACGGACGGACGGACGGACGGATGGACAACCCGAAAACATAATGCCTCCGGCCACTTCAATGGCGGAGGCATAAAAAGAGTAATCTGTCACAATAAACGGGCGGTTATCGATTAACCTATACTCGGCTTTAAAAAAAATTTCTTAGGACCAAATGGCATTCCCAATATCCCGGGGGTGTTTTACAGAGATCCCAGGTTGAACTTAACACTAAGTCGGACTTAAAAATTATGGAAAGCCATTTGTAGCTTCAGAATTAGACATAGTCAAGAGCCCAAAATGCTAATATTTGAAATTTTCAAACAAATTTTAAACCAATAACCTGAAGTGTCTTTGATGAAAGAAATTAGTGTCTTTGATAAAAGTAATTGTTAATGATTTGTATCAAAATTGTAGGCCTGTTTAAAGAACTTGTTTAACAATTTTACAAAGACACTAATGGCTTTCCATATGAGTCAAACTTAGTGTTAAGTTCGCCTTGGGATCTTTGTGTAGCACCCCCTGGTGAATAAAGTTCATTGATAACGTGGAGGTGTTGTGGCACGATCGGAAAGGTGCTTGACTGCAAAGCACAGGAGCCGGGTTCGAACCCAGATCGATGCCACCAGTACAACACTAGTGTCCTTCAGCAAGGCACTTTATCCACATTGCTGCTCCCTGCCCAGGTGCAATATGGGTACTTGGCATGAATGAGGGTATGTAAAAAGCATGAGTGCACTATAAAGTAGCACCTGCTGGAATGCTCCCCAGGGAGTGGAAACTGGAAAGAGTGCATAATATAGTGCGGAATTATATCCAAAAGGCAAGTTATAAATAATAATATTAGATGCAGTTCCCTCTGGGAGAACAGAGCAAAGGGCACCGAAGAGGCTAACCTAGATAAATAAGACTACAACAAAATATATATATTAAAATAACAATGTACCACTGGGAGCAATTTACTTCATATTCCCGGTAAAGATAAATCACATAGAAACAAGGCTGTCACTGTTATTACAGATCCAGTTGTGCTTCACGACATAATGCTAATATTTCTTCTTTGATATGAACAAAAGTGGTTGGCTGAAATCTAAAAACCAGAACGTCAATGACGTAGCGCTCATCGGCCATCTCGCAACATCAAATATCGCAAATTTCATGTGGTACACTTTTCAACTGGTCAAAAAATAAAAATTTGATGCCCTGGAAGGGACATGGGAAAAAATTTAAAATTTAAAAATAAATTTAAAAAATCAAAATAAAAATCAAAATAAATAAAATAAAAAACAAAAACAAACAAAACAAACAAACAAACAAACAAAAAATAAAATAAAATAAAAATAAAAAAAAATAAAAATAGAAAAATAAATAAAAATTAAATTAAAAAAAAATAAATAAATAAAAAAAAAAAAATTTACCATAATTAATGAATGGAGAAAAATTTCAAAATTCTGTGTAGAAGTTTAATGTACCAAAGTTAGCTCTACCAGATAAAGCAAACCAAATCAAAATCGGTCGAGAAATGAAGGAGAAGAAGCATTTTTTGTGATTTCGAATAATTTGCATAAATTACCATAGATAATGAATTTCATGAATCTGTACAGAAGTTTGAAATCCCCCTCTTAGCCCTATCTTATGAAACCTAGCCCTATTAGATAAACCAAACAGAATGAAAATCGGTCGAGAAATGAAGGAGAAGAAGCATTTTTTGTGATTTCTGGAATAAATTTGCATAAATTACCATAATTAATTAATGGAGAAAAATTTCAAAATTCTGTGTAGAAGTTTAGTGTACCAAAGTTAGCTCTACCAGATAAAGCAAACCAAATCAAAATCGGTCGAGAAATGAAGGAGAAGAAGCATTTTTTGTGATTTCTGGAATAATTTTGCATAAATTACCATAATTAATTAATGGAGAAAAATTTCAAAATTCTGTGTAGAAGTTAAGTGTACCAAAGTTAGCTCTACCAGATAAAGCAAACCAAATCAAAAACGGTCGAGAAATGAAGGAGAAGAAGCATTTTTTGTGATTTCTGGAATAAATTTGCATAAATTACCATAATTAATTAATGGAGAAAAATTTCAAAATTCTGTGTAGAAGTTTAGTGTACCAAAGTTAGCTCTACCAGATAAAGCAAATCAAATCAAAATCGGTCAAGAAATGAAGGAGAAGAAGCATTTTTTGTGATTTATCTGGAATAAAATTTGCATAAATTACCATAATTAATTAATGGAGAAAAATTTCAAAATTCTGTGTAGAAGTTTAGTGTACCAAAGTTAGCTCTACCAGATAAAGCAAACCAAATCAAAATCGGTCGAGAAATGAAGGAGAAGAAGCATTTTGAAAACTGTGGACGGACGGATGGACGGACAGAAGGACGGACGGACGGACGGAAGGACGGACGGACGGACGGAAGACGGACGGACGGAAGGACGGACGGACGACGGACGCCACGCCATGGCATAAGCTCATCAGGCCCTTCGGGCCGGATGAGCTAAAAATTGTGATGTGCAGCGCCCTCTCTACCAAAACTAAACTACCCCTTTAAAATTTTATTTTGAGGATTTGGACAATGTTACTAAGTCCCTTTAAGTTAAAATTCATTGTATCTAAGTAACTAAACTATTTTTTAGCAAATCTTGTATTAATTTACTAGTTTTAGCATACTGATTTGGCTAAAAAAAATTTTTTTAGTGACATATACAATAAATTTTAGCTGAAAATAGTTTTCAGAATACACCCACTGTACAGTAGCTACATGTACATACTGCTGTTCATCTCCATGCAACCTACCAACTGATTCCTTGTCTATGCCCTGCGTCTCCGTGGTAACCTCAAACCCTTCACCGTCTTCATCGCTGTGAAGCTTGTTCTCTGTGTGCAGCGCTAGAGCAACATTTGGAGATGACACACCCTACAATGAGGAATCAAAGTTACAGAAAACAGAAAATTAGACATTTGGCGATAAAATACAATCAAACCAATGATAAATGTTGCTTGTAAGTATCGGCTTCCATGGTGGTGTAGATAATATGTGTGGTTTGCGGTTGCAACCATGTATAAGGAGAGGATTGGTGAGTCCTGAGAAGGACTGTTGGTATTCTTTCTAGGATAGTCCTAAAAAGGACTGTGGTAGTCCTAGAAAGGACTGTTGGTAGTCCTGGAAAGGACTGTTGGTATTCTTTCTTGAGTTTGTAGTTCTGATAAAAACTACAGCGCCGGTATAGTTATTGTAAGGAGAGGGTTGGTGGTAGGATACAATGCATTATAAGAACTAGAACTTTGGGCACATTCTTAGGAGGAACAGAGGAGTTGAGAAACACAATTACCGTAAAACTCCGTGTATAAGACGCACTCGTGTATAAAACGCACCCCCAACTTTCTATTTAAAAAAAAAAAAAAAAAAAATTTATTTATTGATTTTTTTTTTTTAGAATAAATTTTTTTTTCATGAATATTCATATATTCATGAGGTAGCAATGCTCATTAAATATGCAAAATACTAAATTCATTAATAACTTTTTTGTTGAGAAAAATGTATAACCACTGTTTAATATTAAATGAGTGCTGCTACTCATGAATATCTGAATATTCAATTAGTAGCAGTGTTACTGCTTAAAAACTTGCATTTTGTTTTGCTAACCACTATAATTTATGTAGGAAAAAGGTATATTTTGATAAATGTTCCCTCTTATATCAAGCTCTTGTCATGCCCTAGACCAGTTTAATATGCATTAAACATGACTACCGGGTGTCCAAAAAAAAAATTCAAAAAAAAAAAAAAAAAAATGTTTTTTTTTTTTTTTTTTTTTTTTTTTTTTTTTGGCTGTACCTGTGTATAAGACGCACCCCCCACTTTGAAAATTTTCCGACGGAAAAAAAGTGCGTCTTATACACGGAGTTTTACGGTAAGTTAAATTATTCAATTTTCAAGCCCTAAAAATATGCTTTTGCCATCAAAGTTTTCCTCCCCAAATACTCCTATATAAAACAAAAGTCTATGTCTTTGTCAGGCCACAAAATCTTGAGAAATCACAAATTTACTTGGCTGGATTAGCCACTTGGACAAAAACATTGTTTTTCTACTATTGAGTAAGAAATACAGAGTACAAAATCAATCAATATGTAGACATAATGTACAGTGTTTTGAGTTTTTTTCTCTCTTTTCCACCTTCCTGTTCCAGCAACAACAAAAAACAGATTGCAATAGTGCTGATACTGTAATACAGTACTACTAGTCTAGTATTACACAAGGTCACTTTACACACAAATATGTAAACAATGGTGTGAATAAACAAACATAAGGCAGGCACCGGAAGGCAACAGCTGTTTTTACTCCTATTCATACCAGTGAAAAATAAACATAATACAGCCTTGGTTTATTTTGTAAATGTGCCAGCGATAACCAGCACCCCGACGATTGATTTTTTTTAGTCAAGACTATACTGTACTACAGTTTCCTTTTCTGAATTTCAGGAGCCGGTTTTAAAAATTACTGTCATGGGGCTCAATTACCCAAAATGACAAGCCCTGTGTAATACACATGTATGAGCCACTGGGCAATTCCAAGGTAACAGCGTGACGGTAGGAGGGTGTTTCTCACGATGAAAGTCTAAATAACTCACAAAATAAAAATGTCCAGAACCAAATTTTGATATGCATCTGTTCCCACTATCCTACCAATTATTTACAATAGGAAAGAAAATCAAAATTCCCACTAAATTATGAATTATTAATATCGATATCTGCGGTAACAGCGTGACGGCAAAAAGACATGGGTTTCTTACATGGTAAGAAACTAAGCAAACTCTGTGAACTACAGGAACATTTTGCAATTTTGTCACATTGATTCTTTGTACTAGACATCAAGCTAGAACATCCAAATAAAAATATAGAAAAAATCCAATGTTCATAGTAAATATGATATCATAAACGTATCTGTGCACGGTAACAGCGTGACCTCTGAATTGTACATGTTATATATATGGGAAATATTGATGAGATGAATAAGATTATATAATTTTGATGTAGTCATCCAGAATCTATACAGAACTAGATGAATGGGTAATATAACCCAGATGCTCTGAAATGATGGTTCGCATGACACAAATTTGCAGCCTAGCGCCCTCTATTGATCAAAAATGTTTTTGGACAAAACTGAAATTCTTATCTTTTTCAGAATTTAGTTTGAGGAACCATCAAATATCAAACCCAAAATACAAACTTAATTGCAACAATGAAATATTAGACCTTTGACATCTGACCTTTGACCTTATTTCTCAAATTAGCATACAAATGTTTAATTTTATGTGGCATAGTGCATATCTACAAGTGATTTGTTACATGTAACATGATTTCAATATCAGTAAGTTTTTGTGTTTGAATTGGTAATTATTCGAGTGACCTTTGACCTGTGCTCCAAACATTTTCTTTTATCTACAGTACTCTTTCTAACATTAATTCTGGCATTTTTGTGTGAGATAAAAAATAAACTACAATAATTTGACCTGTTGACCTTTGACCCCATGACCAAATTCTATAATCAGGTCATCTCTGAATGCATACCAGTATTAATTATCATGTCATCCTTCAAGGATTCTTGAAATATCTTGAGAATAATATATTTTTTGCATATTAATTAGCTGTGACCTTTGACCTTTGACCTCATGGCCCCAAAATGTATCAGATAATCCATACCTCTGAATACATGTCTTGTGCAAAGTTTGAACAGAATCCATCCAACAATTCTTGAGATATTGCAAAAAAAAAGTAGGTTGCGTCACGCTGTTACCCAAAAAGTAACAGCGTGACCAAATTGATATTGCTTAGATTTATTAGTGGTAAAAGATAATGCTGCTATTTAGCATCCATAATATAGTTCTATGGGTGAATGAAGAAGAAACAAAAAATAATTTCATTCCCATTCATATTTTTCCAGAAATATTAAAAATACCTGTTTTTAGGGTAACAGCGTGACATATAGATGACTATAAATGAAACAGTCACTGAAGCAGAACAAAGAGCGAAAATGCCGAAATAGATATTTATCTGATAAATTGAAGTAATGTTCTTACCAACACTGAAAGAAAATGTTATGAAAACCTATTTTTGCAGCTCTTTTAAGCTTAATATTTACAAGTATATTTTGTGAAAATAATTGAAAATTAATTTATGCTTATTAATTCCTATGAAATAATAGTTTACGGCAAAATTTTTTCTTAACAAAATGCATTTCTGAATAGTTTGATCTTTAAGCTTTAATTTGATACCAAATATGTTATGATTCGACGAATTTGAAAAATGGGTGCTTATGTCAATGTTTGCTTGGAATTGCCCCACTGTCAATATATCAGAGGGCTTGTGACTTATCTTCCCTTCACATTATATACATGTATGTGAAGACATCATAATTTAAAGAACTAGTAAAATGCCAGGATGCAAAACTGAGCAGCTGAGCAGAAAGGACAACAAACTGTGAACACTCAACAGGAACAAAGTTGTCTTCCTACAAGCTTTAATATAAAAGAACAGACACACGTTGACACAACTACATGTAGTATACAAATATACACACGAAGTCGTCATAACACAAAAGACTGTTTAATAAAAAAAAACATACTTGCTGTACAGGCTGGTAGGAATGGGAATTTGGCTACAACTTTCACTGTTCAGATACCTAAATTACTTGCATTACTTGCAAAGTTACTTACGTTACTTTGTTACATTGTTGATTACAATGATTCTTTAGGTGTGCATACATGGGAGAAAGAAATAATGTTCTGACTACTGTTTAGTACTGAGGTGGGTTTTAAATACTAGTATTGTGGTATGCAATGACTTGGGCGAGCAAGTTCTAAGCCAGGTCTTGGAGGGATTACATTAGTAAGATGCTAGAATATAAAGCTGAGCAGCTAAGCAGAAAGGACAATGTCAAAGTCTCAATGTGAAATAGTAATTTTCTTTATACAAACTTCAAACACAAACTAGATAGGACTTTCAAACCAAGCAAGCAAATCATCATATTAATCTTCTTTTATACTGAAAAAGTGCCACCAGATTGTGCAATTTCTTTCAATAATTTGTGTGAACGAAAAATACATAACTCTTAACTGAAGAAATCGATACTTACAAGTAATGGAAGAAAGATATCAGCCCCATACACGAATGCAGCTCCAAGCATGAACCCAACGGCTGCCGGCACAAATGACCATCTCTCATAGCCCTTGCTGCTGGCTAGCTCTATGGCCGGAGCTAGAAGTGACCAATAGGAGGCTGCGATCATCACCTGATTAATAAATGGTCACAAATAATATTTGATCAGACATCAAATATTTTTTATCCTGACAAGTGGCAGTGCATGCAATACTGCAATTCCATAACTCTATTGAACATTTTGTTCATAAAGAATTTGGCCTGAATTATTTTGCAAACTTGAAGGCAGGGCTGGAGACTAGCCTGTTGGCCCGTGGCCAGTAACAATAAGAATAAATGGTTGTACCAATTGTATTTGTGTTTAATAGCTCTATAGGTCAATAAAATTCCTACATAAAGTTAGTTTCAAGTACTGACCTTCCTCGACCTTATACAAGGTCGCAACCATCACCTAATGGACACATATCATGTTTTACGACATTTGTTTTTCCCCTCGGACAAGTGGTAGTACAATATATAGAATTCCTACAGGTTTAATCCATCTACCAAACTATGCAAGAAAATTAACCTTTTCTTCTTGTGGCATGGTAGGGCAGGTCAAATTAAGGTAAGATTTTTCACATTATAGCGATCTGACCCAAAATTAAAAGAAAGTTATTTTACTGGTTTAACAAATTAAAGTTTGTGTGGAGCTCTGTTATGAACTTGGTAATGTCAAAAGCTTGCAATTATGATTTTTAAATACTAAATATTTGTGGACAAATAAAAGCATTATATTTGAAATGATGTACTAGATTTTATACTTCTTCTTTAAAGGGATCTAGTAACTTTGTTGACATGTGCAAAAAGTGATGAATGGTTGGTGCAATGTGTATTATTGTTATCTCATATGTCCACAGGGTATTGTGTGAAAATTTCAAGTCAAATGGACATTGCATGGCCAAGTAATGAACGAAAATGTAAAGTGATATTCAATAACTCCCTGCACTCACTTTGTACACATACCCAGGGGGGCAATTCCACGGTAACGGAAGGACATTCAGACACAATTTTGGAACTTAAATCAAATAATTCCAGGGTCCTGCTTTTGATTTTTTATTCTAAATGGCATGTCTTTGATCCTTGTTGGGACACCTTTGATTTCCACTATTTCTAAAATTTTGACCGCATTATGTAAATTAGATATGGACACTAATGAGGCCGGTAACGGAAGGACGCCAAAATGGACATGGATTTTCAAGTTTTTTAGTTATGACCCAATCTCTGTGAAGTTACGAGGTTTATCATGTTTAGTTGGCTACTAGTCAATTTCCTTATGTTCACAGAGTATAACCCCACCTTTTAAGAAAAATATCTACATTGGTATATTAATTATGAGAAATTAATTACTCCAGTGTTCGGTAACGGAAGGACGGTAACGGAAGGACCTCTGAAAAGTCTATACGAATTGTACAATAAAATTAATTTTGAAATTTAAAGACCATTTATGAGAAGGAAACATCTCTTTTGTGGTCCAAAATGAGTTTGTATCATAGATAGCATATATGGACATCACAAGCATTTACATTTCTATTTTTTTCTTACTATATTTCATGCTCCAATGGCTCTTATTCATGGTCAATCCATGGTAACGGAACAACACTAAGACACAAATTGTCAACTTTAAGAAAGACATTTTTAAATACTTGTGTTGTTAGAACAGTCTATTTTGATAACAATACTTCCAAAACATACAGTTTTAAGGTCCCATATTTTTTTTATTTTTTTATCTCCGCACATTATTGAATATTCATACAAATGAGGTCGGTAACGGAAGGACACCAAAATGGACAAGGTTTTGTTATCAAATCAGTTTTAACTAAAACTCTGTGATATTAAATAATACAAACTATTTTAAGGGTACACATTTCATTCTCTGAAGGGTTAAGAAGAATTTACTTGTTCTTTGATTAAAATTTGTCCGCAGATAATTGAGATATTTCACACAAAGCGGACCAATGTTCGGTAACGGAAGGACATAATGGACTATAATGTATGATATGACACAGTAGGGTCATTCCATGTCAAATCACCTTTTAAAAAAGTGAAAATTTTCATCGCAGCCCCTTCAAATTTGCTAATATTTGGTATGTATGATATTTCAACCTTTAAAAGCGCAAGTATTTAAGTTTTAGCCCAATCCGCCCAATGGTTTTGGCGCTATGGTCGATTCTTATGGGGGAGTTTTGAAAGAAATGGGCGTGGGCACCATTTTTCAAATGGCCATTGTCCATTAACCGTTGGGTCAATTTATTTTGTAATGGTGTCATTGGACTGGGGATGTTATGTGCAATCCATTTATGCCATTTGTGTTCATGCATGAGCGAGTTTGGATACGATAACCTTTGACCTTAGATTTTGACCTTCTGTTTTACCTCGTGGATCAAATAATTTTGAGAATTTGTTTTGCTTAAATCTTGGCTTGATATAATTTCTACAACATATTAAATAATTGGAGATATATTATTTCTTGCTTTTTCTACAGCCTTGTTTTTAGTTTGCAAATTTCATGTAAAATTTAATTATTTTAGACCTACACCCATGTCCAAGAATTCTATAGAGGTGTATTGTATAAAAAAGACCTATTCAAAGTCATGATCAGAGCCTATTCACACCCTGGCTCACCACAGTTAAATAGACCTACTAATCCCCATACAATAGAAATCCAGACAAATGGCATCATGGTACAAGGGCCCTGTTGCAGAAAGAGATAAAATCAATTGTGAGCAAGATCAAATGTTCTAAATGCACAAATCTGATTGGTTGAAACACAGAAAATTACTAGTCTGACCACGCTACGCCACTGATAGCTGGCCATTGCAGGTATTGTCTATTATTTTGGGTTTTCATATATGAGAGACCAATTTTTGAACATAAATTTTGTCATAATAATAATATGAGGTACCTTGTCCATGATCTGTTACCATGTGTATGGTAACGGAAGGACATTTTCTTTTGTTATTTATTAATTAACGAAGAAACAATGAGTAATACAATTGTTAGCAATGGGAAGGCCTACTTGAACTTGCTTTGCACTGAAGATTGGTCTGCTCTCTAACAATTATGTGAGCCACAAAATTAAAAATATTGATTTTTCGGTAACGGAAGGACATTTCCATAGGCTGAAAATAAGAAGTCATTGAAGCATAACAAATCAAATAAATCATACAAATTTACTATTTTACGAAATGGTCATATCTCAGGAGTCAGAATAATGGTTTTTAGGCTTAACTGGGGAAATATAAAACAACCACAGGATCAAAACACTTTTTCACAAAAATGGCAAATTTGTGGGGTTCAATTATGGTTATAAAGTTATTATAAAAAAACAACTCAAATTACGTAAAACTAAAATTTTCTCATTGAATTCCAAAAATATAGAATTTAAGCTTTGATTTGATACCAAATTTGTATCATAAAAATGCTTGTACAATTTTTGGTCAAATGTCCACTTTGGCGTGGAATTGCCCAGGGGGCAAACCACCATATTTTTGGGATTTCAGCTTTTGCCTGTTGTAAAAGGTTGGCCACCAGAAATTACTTCTAGGACATTCTAGGATCACAACCTAGGTGGACAACCTTGTAAACTAGCTACTGGAAGTCCACAGGATGAGTTTCAAGAAAACCACACCTAATGCACTAAATATTGTGTTTCAGCCTTAGGGGTCATGAAGACCCAGTCACACATCTTGCACATTTACACCACAATGCACTGCTGATTCCAGCTTGTTATTTCATGGAGGTCTTTCCTAGAGTCTTGCGCATCGTTTGATACAAAATTTGAGCATATTGCATATTTGGTTACTGTATCACACGTCGTTACAACGTGATGCGTCACACATGGACGTGGACTTTCGAATACAGCGCTTATGTATGCAAATAACTCCTTAAGAGTTAAGAATAGGCTACATTTTGATCTTTAAAAACTTAATTCGCTTTGAAATACCTATTAAGAGCATTATACAATGACACCAACTATGTCAATTCATAAATCAATACAAAACAAAAGAATATGAGTTGTTAATGTAGTAATTTGTTTAGATTGCGATAAAATGATACAAAATCCATCATAACTTTTCATCATTTGAATCAGATACGGGGGGAGGTACAGTCAAACCTGCTAATGCGACCACCTGTCTAAAGCGACCACCTGCTCATAACGACCGCTCATAGATTTTCATAGATATTTTTCAAACGTAGTTTCAGTACCTCCCCGGAGCATACATAATGGTAATTATATGTGTACAGAAGAGTGAACATGTATTTAAACACTTATTAGTATTATGAAATCGCGTCCTTGTATGTGATGTTTCAACAGCCATTATTTGCGCGGAGTTCTATTTACTGAGTATTAATTACATTAGAATAGCAGTTATCTTTCTATTTTATTATCAAGGTTATCACCTTGACGTGGTTTGGCAAAATAGTCTCGTTGGCACTTAACCAATTCAGGAATTAACCAGAGAATACTCTGGCTTGGGTCAATGTAAAATACATGTTATATCAATATCAATCAGTCCTGAACGGGTATTGTACGATTTTAATAGTCAGGAATGTGGTAGGAGCCTATTTTAAATTGTAAACAAAAGAATACATAAGAATATGAGTTGTCAATGTATTAATTGGTTTAGATTGCGATAACATGATACACAATCCATAATTTGAATCAGATACGGGGGTAGGTGTGTGTGTGTGTGTGTGTGTGTGTGTGTGTGTGTGTGTGTGTGTGTGTGTGTGTGTGTGTGTGTGTGTGTGTGTGTGTGTGTGTGTGTGTGTGTGTGTGTATTTGTGTGTGTGTGGGGGGGGGGGGGGGGGGGTAGGAGGGGGTCACAAGGCCACCAGTGGACTCCAAACAAATTATAATCGAGGTCTACTCACGCAGTATGGACGAAGTGTAACTGAAGGCTAACATGACAAGTTCAAAGCAGAGTTTCTTACTAGTTCTTAAAGGAGGTACATTATGAAGCTTGGAAGGGGGTACTGTTGTTAAGGATTGGCCCCAGAAGGGGCTTATAGGACCTTCTAGGAACACAACTTGGGTGAAAAACCTTGCGGACTATCTGCTGGTCCACATCAAGCGTAAACTGAAGAGAAACAAACGTCTACACCAAACCACTCACTACACCGAACCACTCATCTCTGCCGAGTTGAAATATATGCTGCACCTTCATTTACCAGTTTATCCAGCGTACATCATGATCTATGTCGTGTCATCAGGGATAAAGAGCCTTAGTCGAGGTCATGGCAGTAGCGGAAGCCAAACCGTACACAGCAACAGCGCATTCCTTCAGGACATATCAAATGTGCAGTGTTCTGATCAAATAAAACCTCACCAACGTGAAAAGGGGGTGTTTGAAGGCACTAACAGGGTCTTTTTCCAGTGAGCAGAAAAAGACAAGACTCATGACACTCAACGCCTTCTACACCCTAACAAGAATCTCAAGAAGAAAAGAGGAAAAAACAGCCGCACCAGGCATCCAGGTAAGAGCAATGAAGTTCTGCGCATGACACTGATTTTTGCTAGTGTTAGAAAGCTTGACATGTATGACTTCATATGAAAAGCAAGAATTCTGTGATATATTCCTCCTACTCTGTTCAAGGAAAGCGGCAGTATGAGAAGTTCTTACAAGAGGAAACCAAAGTGCCAAACCTAAACGTTTCTTTTTGCCTTAGGATAACAGAAAGATCAGCAGTGGTCCTTGCTGCAATATGTGCTGTATGGCACTGGTCCTTTCACAAAAGTGACACATTTAAAGCAATTCCAAAGCATGGGACCGCCTTCTTCATGTAGGAACAGTTATTCTGACACCCTTTGACACATCCATATGATATTGTCTTGTCCAGGCTTGCTGTCAGTTTAAACTAGAACTGCTTTTCCATCATTCATGGACTATCCAAACTCTGTACATGATAGAATGTTTAGCTTGGGAATATGCGCATTATTATCAATGATGGCATGAGAAGCTCGTTTGAGACAATGGAGAAAAGCGTCCTCTTTAGGAGGCAGTAGCTTCAGGAGAGTTGACTCGTTGTTCAAGAACTGTTAAGCTCTCAGTTTTCCCAGATCGGAATCCTTAAACTGGCCTGCTTTGGTGCTGTACACATCCATGGTGGGTTCTCGTGTCCGAGTGATAATGTCATATGTTAATGCATCGGCAGGTTTTTTTTTACCAGCAATGTCGGTATGTTCTGATTCTGGGCTGTCCTCACCCACATCTCTGAGAGATCAGTGAGACGTCTTGAACCAGGAAATGTGCTTGTGACGTCAGTGTCATTAATATGAATAACTACTCTGTCGACTCTGTTAACTACTCTGTTGTAGAATGTGTGAAGTAAGACCCTTGTAACAGCCTCTTCATGCCTGTTGTGTAGATTCAAGGGCAGGAACATCCATAGCAGACCCCACTGTGAGAACAACACTATTTTATTTATTCTTTGAATCCACCACCAATGTACAGATGGTTTTGACCAAGCTAAGGTTCAAGCTGTCCATAATCACCTTTCACAGGGGAAGCTCAAAAGGTTTGTTTTGGTAGCTTGATATCGTGAAAAACTCATGTGGATCAGCAGCATGCGCATTTCCCACTGACTTCATAGACTTTGGCTCATTTGGATAGGGCACACCTCTGTTCCTGTTCAGCAGACTTCAGGCTGGCCTAACTGTATATGTAACTACAAAAGTGTATGATATCAGTACCGAAAGAAAATTCTTCCAGCAACAGATTTGCGTGCCATTCAGTGACTGCTTCAAATGCTTCAACTTTATGAGATGGCCAGTGACATATGCTGCACATTGCATCAACAACCACTGTTCTTTGACAGTTCGGTTATCAATGACCTTGACTACAACCTCTTGAACCCTGATGACACGATTCAGACTAGATTTATGGTGTGGGCTGGATGAATGGAGATGCAGCATAGAGGGAGCATACACTTGAACTTTGTCTGTAGAGATGGCTGCATTTAGTGGGTTTTTGTAGATGCTTTCTTTTTAAGTTTCGCTTCCTGTGGACTTCCAGGAGCTAGTCCGTGAAGTTGTCCAACTAGGTTGTATTTCTAGAAGGTCCTATGAGTCATGTATGGGGCCCAACCTTTAACATGAGCCAACTATGTTCATGTCTAATATACCTCATTTGCAAGCTTCACGATGTATCTCCTTTAGACCTAGAATGAGACTCGCCCTCAAACGTGTCATGTAAGCCTACAGACACACTTCGTCCAAACTGGGTGGGTAGACCTTGATTATAATTATTTTTGGAGTCCAATGATGAAAGGCTGGTCTTTTGAACACCCCCTTCCCTCTTCCCGTGTATCTCATTAAAAGGATAAGCTTAAAGGGGAATTCCACCCCAGAAATGTGATGTTTGCTATAAAATGAAGTGAATATGAAGAATCATGATCGAAAATCTGAGCCAAAACGGTAGAGCAATAAAAAAGTTATGACAGGATGAACTTTGCTCCGATTTTTAGTATCGTTCGCAATTGCTATCGATCGTGACGTCACTTGCGAGCTGCAGCCATTTTGACTTCTACATGGAACTTTTACAAAATTATAATTTTCTTTATAACAAAGCAAATGTATGAGCTTACAAATTCCAAAGAGGTTGGCCCATCGATATTCTTCTATGAATTCGTTAAAACAAGCAGAGAAAATTTAATTGTTAGCAAAGAAAATGAGAAATAAGCGTATTTTCATGTACTAAAGCCATGGTGGGTTGCTCGTCAATGATGTTGCATATGGCGGCAATTTTGAAACGATCGCTCATTACTACATGATGTTCAAATAGGTATAACTCCCGTGTTTCTTGTCCGATTTTGATCAAATTTTCACCAATTATGCCTCTTATTCTGCTTATTCAAATAACAAATGGTTTTATCAGGCCCGGATTACCCCTTTAATATGTGATTTTGTGGATATATTTTGTATCATTTGATATTAATTTAACCACATCTAAACAAATTATAGCATTAGCAACTCATATTCTTATGTATTTCATTGTTTTATTGCTTATGTTTTGTATTGTTTATTAATTTACATACTTCGTTTCATTATATATAATGCTCTTAATAGTTTTATCTAAAATGCGAATTACATTTATAAAGATCGAAATATAGCCTATTTTTCATTTTAAAGAATTTAGTTGCCTTTTATACATATGTGCTGTATACGAATTTCACGTCCGTATGTGATGTATCACGTTGTAACGACGTGTGACACAGTAACCAAAGATGCAATACGCTCAAACTTGAAACTTGGTATCAAATGTTGCGCAGGACTCTAGGTAGTGCTGTAACCGATCATCGGATCGGCATGCCGATCACGATCCGATCATACATAATCGGACCGTTTTTGCCGATTTCCGATCATGCAGAAAAAATCGGAAGATCGGATCGGCAAAAAAAAAAAAAAAAAAAAAAAAAAAAAAAAAAAAAAAAAAAAAAATCCGTTTTTTTTTCTCTGGAAAATGATCCCAAAAAACATATTTTGGGAATATAAATGAATACCAAAGCAACATATATCCATATGAATAAGCCCAAGGTAATCTTGTATGGGTATGCTTTCATTTAAAACTGATTACCTCTCCTTTTACAAAATTATTCGCGCCGATTTTGAGCTTAGTCCCATGTGTTTCTGAAAGGTTACGCCAAATTAATCACATGGGACTAAGCTCAGAATCGGCGTGAGAAATTTTGTAAAAGAAGAGGTAATCAGTTTGAAATGAAAGCATACCCGTACAAGATTACCTTGGGCTTATTAATATGGATCTATGTTGCTTTGGTATTCATTTTTTTTTTTTTTTTTTTTTTTTAAATTTTTTATAGCCGATCATCCGATCCCGATCATCGATCCGATTTCGAAGATCGAAAAAAATTTTGCCGATCCGATCAAACGATCCGATCATCAAGGTCAGTTACAGCACTAACTCTAGGGGAGACCTCCATGAAAAGACAAGCTGGAATCAGCAGTGCATTGTGGTGTAATTGTGCAAGATATGTGACTGGGTATTCATGACCCCTAAGGCTGAAACACACTATTTAGCTGTATAATTGGTGAATATCTTAAAACCCAACCTGTGGACTTCCAGTAGCTAGTTCGTGAGGTTGTCCACCTAGGTTGTGATCCCAGAAGGTCCTAGACGCCATTTCTGGTGGCCAACCTTTTACAACACGCAAAAGCTGAAAAACCCCTTTTGCCCCCTGGGTAACAGAAGAAAAACTTGCCCAGAGTTTTTCTTATCTGAATACTTCGATAGTACATATCTTTGTAACGAAAGGGAAATTTGAACCAGAACGTCAATGACGTAGCGCTCATCCGCCATCTCGCAACATCAAATATCGCAAATTTCATGTGGTACACTTTTCAACTGGTCAAAAAATAAAAATTTGATGCCCTGGAAGGGACATAAAAATAAAATTTAAAAAAATTAGAGTGAAAAAAATATAAATTTGACGCCCCGGAAGGGACATGGGGAAAAAAATAAAACAATTAAAAAAAAAAATAATAATAATTAATTAATTAATTTAAAAAAAACAAACAAAATAAAAAAAAAAAAAAACAATACAAAATTTTAAAAAAATAAAAATAAAAAAAAACAATAACAAAAAAAAATTAATAATAAATAAATTTAAAAAAAAAAAAAAAAAAAAAAAAAAAAAATTAAAAATTACCATAATTAATGAATGGAGAAAAATTTCAAAATTCTGTGTAGAAGTTTAGTGTACCAAAGTTAGCTCTACCAGATAAAGCAAACCAAATCAAAATCGGTCGAGAAATGAAGGAGAAGAAGCATTTTTTGTGATTTCGAATAAATTTGCATAAATTACCATAGATAATGAATTTCACGATTCTGTGTAGAAGTTTTAAATCCCCCTCCTAGCCCTATCTTATGAAACAATCAGAATCAAAATCGGTTGAAAAATAACGAAGAAGAAGCATTTTGAAAACTGTGGACGGACGGACGGAAGGACGGACGGAAGGACGGACGGACGGAAGGACGGACGGACCACGGACGCAACGGCATGGCATAAGCTCATCGGGCCCTTCGGGCCGGATGAGCTAAAAACCGAAACCTGTCCCATGATTTTATTGTTTATACGAATACAACAAGGTATGAGGGAACCGCTAGAATGAAAAATTTATTTTGAGGATTTGGACAATGTTACTAAGTCCCTTTAAGTTAAACACTTACCCCTGCAGCAAATCCCAAACTGCCATCAAGGATTTTCCGCTGTAAACAAAAAGAAAACAAATATATAAAACTCAAAGAGATATACAATACAATACTGTACCTAATACCTATGATAATTTATCTGAACCCGTTATTCAAAGCAAATATATTTCAAATGTGAATTTCATAACTTGTTTCTATTCATAATTTATAGTTCATTATATCTAATTAATCATGGTTTTATGTTTTTTGTTTATTTATGAATACATATATTTTGACTTTTATTTGCTCATTGTTTTAAAACTACAAGTAGCATTTAACATGTCATGTACTGATACATTTTGAAGCCCCATTTCTTAACGAGGGCTCGACATTAGCGGTGGCTCGGTGGCCTAGGTCCACCAAAAGTTGACATCAGGCCACCCTAAAAAAAGTAAGGAAAAAAAGTAAGGAAAAAAAGTAGAAAAAAAAAATTTAAAAAAAATCGATTTTGGTGGCCCAATAGGACCACCTAAATTTGTACTTGAACACACACACCTAGTGGTACAATTTTATTATCAGTTTCAAAAAAAGTATCTGGAGCTCACTTTATGATTCAAAAGGATCTAGTAACTTTGATGAATGGTTGACAAAATATAAATTGTTAAATTATAAATGGATATTATATGGCCAAGTAATGAGCACATTTATGCAAACTGATATTTGCTAACTCATTGCACTGACTTTGTATACAGTTGTAGTTTTCCAGTGGATAATTACAAATTTGATTACTTCAATTAAAAATCTTTTTAATGAAAGGGAAATTTGAAGAAAATCTGTTCCATTGGTGATATGAATAAATGGTATGAATGAACCACTAGAGTTCTAAGTAAGATTTGTGGATGTGGACAATGTTACTACATGTAAATCCCTTTAAAAAACAACCATATTTTATTAATAAACAGACTGTATATAGAGACAGACACAATTCATTATTCGGTTTTACTGAGATAATTTACAAATTTGTTTTAGTTACTTGAATTGATTGGGTTTTCATTGACTTATTTGTTATTTATAGCCAAAGAAAACATTAGGAAGACCTATTTTCATACATTTTTGGACATTATCATTGAACATGTCATTCCTAACGCTATAGACGCAAAGCTATACATTTGCATAGGGACTATTTTTTGCCGACAGAAAACATGACAAAAATCGTACTAGAAGTAGAATTAATTTCTTACCTAAACTTTTACATGGCTCAGAATAATAGATCATTATCTTCATAATCCAGGGTCGAATTAGTTCGGATGGGCAAAAAATTCAGAAATATCAGCACATACATTGTATGTAGTAACAGTGCAAGTGCGAGTGTGCGATAGCGCACGTGCACTGTTACTACATACAGTGTATATGGGCCATTTCGAACTCCGGATTATCACACAGTTGTGTCTAAAAAAGTGCCGATATTTCTGAATTTTGTATCAATCCGAACATAATCGACCCTGGATTGTGAAGATAATGATCTATTTATTCTGAGTCGTGTACAAATTTAAGAAATAAATTCTGGTCCCTAGATGCAAACGTATAGCTTTGCACTAAATAGCGTTAGGAATGACATGTTCAATGATAATGTACAAAAATAAATGAAAATGTGTCATCCTAACGTTTTCTTTGGCTAGGAGGATGGCGTATAAATGGCCATAAAAAGACACAGTATAACGATTTATGTTATAGATGGGCATCCACCTACCCATTTATCAATCAACCAATCATTCAATCATAAATTCACCTTATTATCATTGATCATGCTTTAAATTGTTTTCATTCATTCGTCTCTAATTAACTTTGAAAATATCATCAATCATTAAAGGACAATGAAATCCAGACAAATTGTTGTATGTACTATAAGACACTAAGTATAATGAATAGTCTCTGAAAATTTGAGCACAATTGGTCAAGAAATAAGAAAACTATGGCTCTTTGAAAAGAGCCATGTATTTCTTTGAGTGACTCAAATTGGCAATGCACTCTGGCAAAGTTGTGGACAACTCCCCATACATTTTGTACACAAAATTTCAGTTTTGTTAAATTTTCTCAACATTTATGTTTACCCTTCGTTCGAGTTCAACATATGTTTTGTAGAATGCTTTTATACATAACATATCATGAGTTGGGGGAATGGGAAAATGTGATTATGAAGAAAACTGTAAAAATGGGAACATTTGTGTACAAAACATATGGGGAGTTGTCCACACACTTATCAGAGTGCGTTGCCAATTTGTGTTCCCCATAGGAATAAATGGACATCTTCAAAGAGCCGTAGTTTTCTTGTTTCTTACCCGATTATGCTCTAACTTTCAGAGATTATTCTTCTTAATCTCTTCAAGACTATAAAAGCAACATTGTGCTTGGGTTTCATTGCCCTTTAATTTGAATACCTCATTCATTTCAATTCATATCAATTGAATCAATAAATTTATCATTACATTTACAAACAATAAATCAATCATTCATTCGCTCTCATTTCGCAATGCCAATGACTTATGACTTTCCATTTCATTCAATCACTCATTGACATTGTGATGACATTGTCAATGAATTTGTCACAAATGACATTGAATGATCATGATTTCTTTCATTCATCCACTTTCATGACTTTTCTTTGTCCCCGTTTGTTCATCAATCGACCATTCATTTCATTCATATATTTATTCACTCATTCATCTTTCGGACAAAAATATATTCAGACATCTCTTCAATCAGCTTCTCAGCTTCGCATTTCAATCGTCCATTCATTCATTCAATTCATTGATTTGCTTTGCACACAGCTACATGTAGCGTCGCACCAAACGTCGACAAACACGCCAAATGAATGACGTTATAAACACCACATGAAAAATAACGAGTGGGGCTGAGCTATCCAAATGTGCTCACCTTTCCACTTGTAAAAACGAAAACAAGAGCAGCCCCTGCAGCTGTGAGACCCCAAGTGAAGAGTGTCCCAAAAAGGGCCTGGACTACCGGGTGATATCCTTGCAGCATTTTCAAAGATATTGTAGGTCTAAGTTTTGTAAAACTAAGAAGTACTCTCCGTTCTTCGCGACGGTCAGTCTGTTTATGTAACAAGTACGGTGTCGCGCAGGTAAAGTATCGGGCGGGCGCGGCGGCGCGAGAGCTAGGGGCCGGGGAGCTAGCGCGGCAGCCGGCTGGGGTTGGCTAATTTGCTTGGAGCGGCAGTTGCGTTCGCTGCGAAGTCGCCACGTTGACCTGCCACTTTGGATGCGCGTGACATCCAGGATATGGAAGGGGAAGGGGGGGGGGGGGGGAGGGGGTGGTGTATATACAAGGGGGGAGGGGAATGTGCCCCCTATCATTTGCCAAACAAGAAATATATAAGGTGTGCCACTAATCAGTCGCCCGGATACTCATAATGATATACCACTGGTCAAAAGGGGGGCAACTTTTTATTTTGTATTGCAGGGCAGGGGAGTGGGGGGGGGGGGGGGACTGAATTATTTTGCCTGAAAATTTACCCGCATGAAGAAAGAATAAACCTACAGATAAGAAATTTGCCGGAATCACTGAATTTTGCCATTGTTTTATGCATCCCTACTTGATCTTTGTCTATGATTCTGAGAAATGTATGTGGAATATA
>JBAMJV010007462.1:0-87908 GCA_037951105.1 Echinarachnius parma
GTAAAATTATTTGTAAGAATATAAATTGGAGTAGATAAAACAAATAATATATTGAGAAACCATTTTAGATATAACACGTTGCGAAACTACCCAGGTTTTGATAAATATCAATATTTATATTACGCGGATGGTATGGTTATGATCGCTATTGCCGATTGGCATTGTATTTGTAAGTGCATCGACGACAAAATGCGACAACTTCAATTTAGCTGCGCTCATAACACTCTGGCAGAAGGCTGTGCATTGTATTAAGCCAACGGAGTCTTCTTAATCACCCCCGCCGTAACGGAGTTTGTTTGCATAGCTCACTGACCATCGACAATGGTCACTCTTTTGCTCATTCGCTCCGTACACGATTATACATTCTCGCCATCTTGCGGTAAGATTATTGTATTATGCCAGCCGTGAATCAGTGGAAGCTACTACATTTGTACTATACCAGAGAAGACGTCTGGGGGCCGGGGTGTGGGGGGGGGGGGGGGGGGGGGTAGAATGGATGTGGGAGGTATCTGATCATTTATTATGCAATACGTATACTTATAGACAGCTACTATTCCCTTCAAAGGAAAATCAGCATCGGGTTTCACAAGAATATGACAAAATATATACGCCGAAGAACTTAGTTTGGATATGAAAAGCTTAGGGGACACGGGGTTATGTTTCATGCAGGCAATTGTGGTCGAGGGAGGGGGGGGGGGGGGGTGGGGGGGGGGGTGGAGCGGCGAAGCTACTTTATTAGCAAGTACACGAGCATAACTGTATCTAATTTAATACATTGACCGGATGTATCGTTGGACGGGGCGGGATTGAGTCGCCCGTGTTTATTTTGTCCTATTTAAAGGGATAGTTGACTATTGGTTAAACTTAACTTTAGTAATCAAAACCTGCACCGTTACGGTACAAAATAATAGTTAAAATTTCACCATGCTCGAAAAGTATACACAATTACAAACGACTAAGTAAATCCTCTGTTATCATTCATAAAGAGTCATTGCAACTCAAGAGGGCGCTTCTAAAAGAATGGTTGGTTTGGGCCATTTTCATACAAAATTGTGCATTTAAAGTTTTGTTAAAATAATGATTCAATAGAGATTATCATCAACAACTTTCCCCCGGTGTAGAATTTTTGAATACAAATATGTTTATGGTGTAGATATTTCATCCGTTTCTGAACCGATTTTGATCAAATAAAGGTTATTCTGTCATTAAAATTGTTTGTTCTTTCAAATTTGACAGTTAGTTCTTCCGTGTCTTACAAACAAATACCAAGGGCACTTCGGGAAATACCAATACTCATACTTTGGGAATAATACATTTTTAAAGTATCGCTATATCATCATCGCCTTTCTCTCACAAAAAACCCGCGGATTTCCGCGGGTACAGCTAGTTAACATTATAATACGCGAGTAGCCATTGCCATTTTTCTCTACACGGTAAAAAATCTTTAAATTTAAAAAATATGTTTCTCACAGCTTTGATTTCAATTGTATAATCGCTATCGACTATAATTTTTAAATATTTTTCTTATCATGAGGATAATATTAATTCTACATAAAGACATAGCCCTACAGGTTACTAAGGTCGACACTTAAAGCTGTTGCTCAATCTTCATGCTAGCCTGATTTGCCGAGTATTTGTAAGTACAGTTTGATCCTTATTTTCTTTAAAATTCTTACGAACGAAGGGGACATCTGTTCCAAAAAAGCTATCGACTATAATTTTAAAATGTTTTTTTATTAATAAAAATGATACAAATACAGTGATATAATACATTCCATTTGGTTACTAAGGTCTGGCCTTAAGCTCGATTTGAATCTTCATTATGTTTGAAGGAACATCGCTGCGCGACCGCCAGTGAGCTGTCTTGTAATTCTACAGTCTTTGGTTGAACCATGGACCCTAAGGCGCGCCATTGTTAGTGTGCACTCAGCCGTGTGCCGAGATAATGGACATGTTCGTTGAATGGTATAACGGGCAGGGAGTGCAATTTAACTGGCATTGACGAGGTAAAAATTTACAAAAATGGGCACCTGACATGGTCTCACTCACAGCGTCTTAAAACAAAAACTACACGACCAAAATTACTGTTCTTGGTATCGTTGTTCATTGGAAAATACACCCTATCCTACATGTCCTATGGACATAAATATTTTGGTACTTTATTTTGGGAAGTGCCCCGTTCCGTTTTTTTGGGCCACCCTGTATATTAATGTTTTCATTTTAAATATTGATTAAGCACAATATCTTTTATCCTTCTTTTAAACATGTTAAATAAATTTAGAAAGGTTATTTGTTTAATAAATTCAGGCAAAGTATTCCATATATCAGGCCCATGGTGTTGTATTGACTTATGAGCTAATATTATTTTAGGGTTATTCAAATTAATATTATGACATGTACGTGTTAAATAAGAGTGTATATTTTCATTTAAAACAACATAATCATCAAAAACAGGGGGACGTAATTTAACATAGATACCGCTATTTGTAATGTGTTAAAGGGATAGTTGAGTTTTGGTAGAGAGGGCGCTACACATAATAATTTTGAAAAACTGAATGTAAAATTTGAAAGAGCATACTATTTTAATGACAGAATAAACTTTATTTGATCAAAATCGATTCAGAAACGGCTGAACTATCCATAAACGTAACCATTTGTAATAAATGTGGGGCCCCACAATTATTACATAATTTTGAACTAACCGTAATTGTTTTTTTTAATGCTTTCTCATTTAAAAAAATTTCAAAGAAGTTTTTTTAATAGTTGTTGATTATCTCACTATCTAATCACTATTTTAACGAACCTTCGCATGTACAATATTTTATTTTAAATGGTTTAAACCAATGAGTTTTTAGAGAGCGACATCTTGAGTTTGAACGGCTCTGTTTGAATGATAACAGGCTTTTTACTTAGTCGTTTGTAAGTTTGAATTCCTTTCAAGCATGGTAGAGTTATAACTATTAGTTTGTAATGTAATGGTGCAGGTTTTGGTTACTAAAGTTCATTTTGACCCAAACTGTACTCTCTTTACCAGAACTCAACTATCCCTTTAATATCATAAACTTTAAGAATATTCAATTGATAAAATAAACTAGCTGTATGCGCTAAATATAAAGATTTAGTACAAATTCTAACTGATTTATTTTGTAAAAGAACAATTTTATCAAGATTTGTTTCACTACAATTTCCCCAAACAATATTGAAATACCGTAATTGATATACGGTAAAATAAGAGTATTATACAACATAACAAGAGAATGTTGTAAAAGTAAATATTTAGTTTTATAAAGTATACAAATACCTTTCGCTATGAGAGATGTTATATAATAACAAACGTGTTGATTCAATGTTAAATGTATATCAATAATAATACCAAGGAATTTAATGTGGGTTTTACTTTCTTATAATATCGTAATGTTGTATTGCGTTTCATTTTCCACATTATTACTTATTACATTTAAACCAGGAAGATATTTTTATCAATTTTAAATTAAAAGTATGAATAAGTTCCAATAAGTTATTATGAGAAAATACAACATTTGTATCATCGGCAAACATAATAAAAGAAGGAACAGAAGAGGAGTTAATAATATCATTTATATAAATTAAAAAATAACAAAAGTCCCAACATGGATCCTTGAGGAACCCCGCATTGAATATTTTGCAATGATGAACTTTTACCATCAATAAAAAAAAAAATTGTTGCCGATTAAATACATAACTTTTCAACCAAGATAATGCAATTCCCCTAATCCCATAATTGTGTAATTTATGAAATAAAATAAATATTATGATTAATAGTATCAACTATCAAAGGCCTTGCTAAGGTCCATAAATATAGCAATAACATGTTCTTTATTGGATAATGAATCTGTAATTTTATCTAACAATTGAGTAATTGCGAAATCAGATGATTTTTTTTTCTTTCTAAATCCAAACTGAGATGAATTAAGTATATTATTTTAAAATAAAAATGAATCTAATCTAGTATAAATTATCTTTTCTAATATTTTAGAAATTACAGGGAGTAGCGATATTGGTCGATAATTAGTTATTTGTGTTCGATCATCTTTCTTATGGACAGGGATCACTTTCGCGATTTTGTAACGAATCAGGACAAGTTCCATTTATTAATGACAATTCTAAAGGGGATAAAATATAATGAATTTTTCCCCCAACATTTTATACTAATTCCATCGTATCCAGAAGATGTTTCTGATTGAAACGTTTTCACAATCCTTACAATTTCATCTTTATTTGTATGATTTAAAAACATTGTATTTTGAGTAGGATCAAATAAATATTGAGAAATTCATTATTATCAGAGTGTATTTTTGACGCTAAATCAGGCCCAACATTAAAGGGATAGTTGAGTTCTGGTAAGGAGAGTACAGTTTTGGTGAAACTGAATTTTAGTAACCAAAACCTGCATCATTACATTACAAACTAATAGTTATAACTAGAACGGAACACAAAATTACAAATGACGTAGTAAAGATCATGTTATCATTCAAAAAGAGCCGTTAAAACGTAAGAGGGTGCTCTCTAAACACTCATCGGTTTCAACCATTTTGAATAAAATATTGTGCATGTGATGCTTTGTTGAAATAGTGATTAGATAGAGAAATAACCAACAACTATTTAAATACCTATTTTGTAACTTTTTGAAAAGAGGAAGCATTTAAAAAAATTGTTAACGGTTGGTTCAAAATTCTCTAATAAACCTGGGGCCCCAGGTTTATTACAAATTGTTATATTTATGGATATTTCAGCCGTCTCTGAACCGATTTTGATCAAACAAAGATGATTTTATTATTTAAATATTATGCTCTTTCAAAGTTTACACTCAGTTTTTCATTACCTCACAAACAAAATAAGTAGTCTAGCGCCCTCTCTACCAAAACTCAACTATGCCTTTAATACAAATATTATGAAACTCTTCTGCAATATTAAATGAATCAACAATTTCCTGGCCATTAATATTAAGAGAATCAATGTTACTATGTTTTTTTTAATTTTTTTTTATTAATTCCTTAATAACTTTCCAAGTTAAATTTATATCCCCTTTCGCTTTTTTTAATTCATCAGAAAAGAACATTTTCTTAGAAGTTCGAGTTAAACTAGTGAGCCTATTGCGATACTGTTTATACGAGTTATGATTTCTTTCAATTGGTTTCGGCATATAATTTGTATATAATTTATTACGAGTTTTTATAGAATTAAAAATTCCTTTTGTAATCCATGGATTTTAAATACCTTTTCTTTTACGTTTCAATTGTATTAATAGTATATCATTATTATAATAATATATTATTTTATTTATAAACTTTTCATAGGCTTTATTTACATCATTTTCACTAAATACATCCTGCCATTTCTCATTCATTAAATCTCTATTCAATGCCATTATTGTTTCATCATTTTCTTTTATATACATTAACTTACTAGCCATACTCTTTGAGTTAAATTTAAATTGGGACGAAATGAGAAATATTGGCAAATGGTCGGATAAATCATAATAACATATTCCAGTATTAGTTTCTTTATCAATGACGTTAGTAAAAAAAATATTATCAATGAGTGTTGCTGATACTGTCGTTATTCTGGTTGGTTTATTAATGCAAGTATGAAAGGCATAATTATGAAGATAACAAATTAATTGAATTATTACTATTATTAATAACGTTATGATTATCGTTATTCGTTCTAATTTGATTACCACTATTATAGTGGTACGTTTATTATAATAATAAACGTTATCAAAATAAAGAGAGTGTGTTAAATCAATATTATAATCACCCATTAAATAAACATGTTTATTTTCACGGGTCATTTTTTCTAATTCTTTATCAAAATATTATAAAAATGTATTTATATTATTACTTGGGGTCTATATAATGTTCCTATTATAATATTTGTTCCACTTTTGTTAGTAATTTCTACAAATACACTGTCTATACCATCAACATCAAAATCTTTTCTTAATACAAATTTCAAGTCAGTATGAATATATACCACACCACCCCCTCTACCGTCTTTTCTATCAATATGAATCATTTTATAATTTGGAATATTATAAATATCTGGAGAGTTAGAATGTAACCAAGTTTCAGAAATTCCAATGACAGAAAAATTAAAGTTTTTCATTAAATTCAGAAATGTTTCAAAAGAGTCAAAATGTTTATTAATACTTCTAGAACTAATATGCAATAAGCTCAAATTAGTATTATTATTATCATCTATACGTTTATCGTCTTTAGAAAGGACCGCCAAAAAGTCCTGAACAGTGTAATATTGACAGCTATTAATTCCATTTTGACAATTCAATGAGTTTATATCAGAATCATTTAAATTCATAATCGGGTATTTTGGGTCTATGTATAAACAAGAGCCAGGTGTACAAATAATACAATGAAAAAGGGAGGGTGCAAACTGAGTAGAGAATACAAAGAAAGATACATCTAAGAATCATAATACATGAAAGCATGAGTAGTAAAATGAACATAATTGTAAAAAACATATTGCAAGTCTCATATTTGTAGTCTCTTGTTACACGGGTCCTAGTACATATCATCAATTTTGGAACCTTGTATATCCGTCAATTACCAGCCCGACCCACCACTACGCGCAACTCCAGCGCGTGCCTCTCTATTTATTATATATAAGATGATGACGTCATAATTAAGGGAAATTGAGCATTCCTATCGGTTGATTACTGATGCTTAATCCGGTATAGTAAATGGTAAAGTTATAGTGCATATGCACTATAACTGCGCAGGGTGTGCGTAATTTGCGCTTGTGCGCTTGTTCTTGAATGTGGAAAATGCGCAGAGCGCGCAATTATTTTTAATACGCGTTGGCCCTTGTACAAAGTACGCAGGGCCGACAGGGCTGTCGTTAAATATTTATATAATATTGACTGGCCTTGAGGGGGATACTATACAAATATACCAAGCTGTGAGAAAGTATAGTGGAATTATATATCTGAGGAGGGACTGGCATAGAACTATTTTTTCCGAGGGGCGAAGCCCCGAGGACAAAAATAGTAACTATGCCAGTCCCTCCGAAGATATATAATTCCACTATACTTTTGAACTAAAAGCTTGGTATATTTGTTTTATATCCCTTCTGTTTGCTATATATCCTTCGCATGATTATAATCATCGCACAAATAAATGATTTCAATTAAACTTAAGTATTATAAAGGAAAAAACAAACCATTGATCATAGAACCATCACTGCACTATGTTCTGTTTGTGACACTGGCCCCCTTAGCGCAATAGTCCTGGCACAGAGCGCGTATTGCGCTATGTTTCCATTCATGGTTACGCGCATTAACAATATAATGCGCACACAAATGCAAAACGCGCGCACCAAAGTGAATAATTCAGGGGGGTGTCACTGCTGCCAGAGTGCAGCGATTTTTGCTCACCGGAAGAGCCCACAACTGGTTGCATTATGGGCTACTTGGGAACTACAGTTAACCAATCACAGAGTAGTTCAAACGCGTCGTCACGGGATCGAGGTCAATAAAACAAGTTCATATGCATACGTCACAATGGCTCCTATTGTTCTCATAAGCGTGATGAAATCTAGGACAGTGCGCAGGAAAATAGGCGCGATAGTCTACGCACTGCATAGGCATGATGATTGGTCCAGTATTTCTAGGTCACTACGCGATGACGTAGAGAAGTGGGCTACGGGAGCTTCAAAAATCGGTTCACTCCGCCATGTTGCCCATGTACAAAGTCTATGGGACACGTGACTTGCGCGCGTTAAGTGAGTAATTGAATATGGGAAAACAGCTATTCGTACACAGCATGCATACGTTACATGAAATTAAATTAAATGAAATGAATTACTGTCACGACCATGGAAGGACAACGATGCAAAATGTGCACCATTTTCGAAATTGTTTACTTCGAAAACCGCCATGTTATACATGAAATGCATCTCTAGAATATTTTGTGGAACTTGTTGATATTCACGGGTGAAAATATTCTGTATTTCGTTTTAAATTACTCTTTGGGAAATCTCGTCGAGCATCTTTCGCAAGCTAAAACAAGACCTCCCCTCGCAGAGAAGCTGTTATTACACGCATCTCTACGGGCAATATAATATGCTTGCTATTTCTGCTATCGGCAAAGATAGTGAAAAATATTCCCCGATTTCAGATTTATAGTGGAAATAATCTTTATTGTGAGAGCCCCAATTGACCAATCACGTTTCTAGAATACTCATGAATATTCATAGAAGGGATATAAAACATAATATTGCCTGAACTAGATTCATATTGCCCGAGTCGAAGACGAGGGCAATATGGATCCTAGTGAAGGCAATATATGTCGTATCCCCCGAAAGAGCCAGTCAATATCATTATTATTACCCATATCAGACATCTTGAGCAGTAACGGAAATTAGTAAAATGTAAACTTTGTATTTAAACATAGCAAAACCAAGTCTCTGCTTGATAAAATGTCAAGGACAAGTATGGCTGCGGCTTGTTTCTTGTACACACCCATTTTTCCCGCGGGCCAGTTCACTTTGTAAAATTTCGACTACGAATCGTGAAGTTCCGGATGTCATATTCCCCTCTCTTTTAACACGTGAATCCCATAGGCTTTTGTGAAAGAGGGGAATATGGGAAATATCGCCCTATTTCACCTTGCTGGCACTTGAAACGAGGGGAATATGATTTTGTAAAACCACAGCTCAGATGTCTGATATGGGTAATAATCCATAATAGACACCTCTACATTTTTAATTTCTCTCGTGCGATTATATTGCACTCGGCCTGCGGCCTCGATGCAATATAATCGCTCTCGAGAAATTAAAAATGTATCGTTGTCTATTATACAAATGATGCACAGGCATGAGTGGATCGGTAAAAATTGGATGCACGAGTTTAACTTTGGAATGGTTTAAACCCACGAGCGCAGCGAGTGGGTTTTAGACCATTTCCAAAGTTAAAAGAGTGCATACAATTCTTCCCGATCCACGAAATATGCCTGTGCAGCATTTGTTTTATAAAATGGGTGCGAAAAAATGTGAAAATCAGACTTTTTCCCAGTAATGGTTAAATTGGCTTTATTTACCGACCCATGGCTTCAAAAGTACCGACCCATGGCTTCAAAAGTACCGACCCATGGATTCAAAAGTACCGACCCATGGCTGCAAAAGTACCGACGCATGACTGGGGGAAAATTTGATTTTCACATTAAAAAAAAAAAAAAAAAAAAATTGTAATGATGTAAATGTTATTAGATCAATTTTAAAATGATTATTTTTATTTTTTTTTATTATAATTTGTTTTTTTATATCAATTCTAAAATTATTATTATTTTTTTTAATGATTTTTTTTTTTCTTTTTTTCTTTTTTTCGATCCACGAAATATGCCTGTGCAGCATTTGTTTCATAAAATGAGCGCAAAAAACTGTGAAAATCAAACTAAAGTGAGCCATGCATCAGTAAAAAACTTTTACACGCTAATTGACCAATCAGAATGCAGGGATTCTTCTACCCATTTTATAATCTGGTATGTTCAACTCTAAACCATGCATTATTTGTATAATATTATACAGCAGAGCCCACTATTCACTGCATGGCGCGCGCTGCAAGAGAGATTATTATAAAGGCGTCACAATGATTTGTCAACTTATCTCTTCGAAAAGCCATATTTTCTAATCTAACTCAGAGAGGCTGAAGTGTGACTGTTGCCATATAATATAACAGATGTTAACTTTGTTGTCGAGGAAAAGCATGGAATGTTCCCTCGGGATTTAAAATGCCATTTCGTGAAGACATTAAGTCCCTCGACTTCGTCTCGGGACTTATAATCTTCCATCAATAGCATTTCAAATCCCTCGGCGAGGAACATTTTGTGATATTCCCTCCACCACCAGTTAAAGTGATCCGTGTAAAGTGTCAGATATTGCACAAACTGACATTTGAGACTTCAATCCTATATCAATATCATTGTAAAATAGAATTGAAAGATTTGTGAAAGTTTGAAAGAAAACGAACACTGTTTACCTAGTGAAAAGACGAATATTGAGTTCAAATTTTATCACCGAATACTGATGTCTGTTGTAGATTTGTTGCAGTAAAAATCGTCCGTTTGATCTTGACGATATCCGCACACGTGTATACAGCTACAGACGGTACGGAATTCATGGAATTTGCGCACACTAGGCTCAAAGTTCAGTGGGTCGGGAACATTTCTCACGCGCGCTGGCAGGACGTATTCAGCGACGTCAATTGTACTTTTTATCAATACCGTTAGCTAACGCTTTTGAAATAATGATTTTCAATGATAATTATCTTCATACTAAAGGGACATTTGAAAAAAACCGAACCCTATTTTATTCTTCTCTGACCATAAGCTAAACAACACGGCAGAAGAGAAACGAGGAAGCTCCAGGTATTTTTCGTGGAGTTAGACACTTTACCTGTGTCACTTTAACATCTGTATAATGTTATACGATGGTAACGTTATCCTGTGAAAGATGTTTTTTACATATGTATTAACTCTTCAAATGTTATTTTAAGAGGGGGGGGGGGGGGGGGGGGAAACAGCTTGTGACTTTATAGGAGTCATGATGGTAAACTTGTTTTGGTAGACGAGTAATAAGCGATATCAGTAGCAATACTAATATCAATATCAATGCACTTCTTTTAACATAGCGTTGCATTGTTGATATACTCCAAGAAATGTGCGGGCGCTCCATATATATAAATATCATATTTTAAATGTTCATATTAACCCAAACGTTCCTTTTAAAGGGACAGTTCCTCCGTACAACACGTCTGAACAGTTTCCAGTTGACGGATGGGGATGAATGTAACACACACAAAAAAAATCAGATCGAACAGCCCTGTAATTTGGATTCTACGAATGAAAAACGAATGTGTCCCTCCATCAAACTATATATCGGTCAATAAAAGAGTATATTATATTATGACCTATATAGAAACTGATGTGCGATTGGTCAAAATGCTGTCACGTGACCATCGCTACAAGGATTAGAAGCTTTATATTTTCAAACATGACGTAAATTACGTCATACCTCTGAATATAACGCCGTTATATCCAGAGGTATGACGTAACAATGGCGTATTAGCATACTGGCACGCGCAGCGTTGTCAAGCTTTCTACGGAGATTGCGCGATCCGAAAGTAAATTTGAAAGGAAGGTCGAATAAAGGAGAATTTTGCGCAGCATTTCGATAACAACACGTATGTTCTACTGGAAGGATTTCGATTTAATTTGATGATTTTCCCTTGTCCATAATTTTATTTCAACACCAAATTTCTATTTATCTTGATTTGTATCTAATTTATATAGGTCATCATAATATAACAGATATTGACTTTTTGCTTCGGGAACCATATAACATTTCATTTCCCTTGGGGAGTTATATTTTTTGTCTCGGAATACTATATTCTTCCTCAGCGCTACGCGCTGCGGAAAAATATAATGTCCCTCGACAAAATTATAACTTCCCTTGAGGATCTCAAATGTTATATTGCCCCTCTAGACAATCAATATCTGTATATTAACTGATTTAGCATAATATTACAACACTATTGTACTTTATTCTTGCAAAGGTATTGTAAAGCCGACATTGTTAAGGTATGTCACGGAAAAAGAACTAAAATATAAAGATTATATAATTACATGCAGTTTAAGCGAGGTTTGGTTATTTTGTTTAGTATCCGCTCATGCCATTGTTACACTCTAAAAATGAAGGTGCTAAAAAACAAGTGCTGCTCGCGATCGTGCACATGGAGGAGCAAATTTAGCACCACATGTGTAAGTAGTGAATAAAAGTCTGCGAGGTGCTAAAAGATCGGTGCTGAAAACTGGTGCTGTGAGAACAGCACCACAACGTGCTAAATTCGCAACAATAGAGACTGTATGATATTATCCTTAGAGTGCGTTCGGTTTCCCGTGATGCGAGTTAGCTCAGTCGGAATCGCGTCTGACTTGGACGCGTGGGATCCCCGGTTCAAATCCTACTATCATACATCTTTATCCTGCTTCTTTTACCAAGAAATGCATATGAGCTAAATTAAGTTCCGAGTTAACGGAAGCCCCCACCCCTCCCCCCGTAATATTTGTTAGCACTATGGGTTGTATTCATCACACACAATGTGGATTTCTTAGCACCAAACGTGCAAATTCGGTAACACCTCAAGTGGTGCTTAACTAGCACTTGTACTAGTGCCGAACCAGCACAGGATGTGTTGTCCCTATGCGAGCACCGAAAAGGTGCTGAATGTAGCTCTCCAAGTGCTAAAAACAGCACTTCTGTTTTTTTAATGTATTTGTGCGCGGGTCACGTAGGGTCACGCATAGCGTTGTGGTACTCCGTGGAATCCATGTACGAACTTTCTCACTGGGTGAATACACGTATACTGCACAATTAACCGTTGGACGATGGTTTATTAGTTTTAGGTCTATAACTCCACGAAAAAGAGATTTCAAGCCCTATTTTTTTCAGACATGCAATTAAATTACATTTTCTTTCATATAAGACAATAACCTCGCAACTTTTGTAATTTGGCTTGCAAAAGAGGAACTATCCCTTAAACATGTTAAATGAACAATGATTGTGATTCGGTTATAAGACATACTAAATACTAAATAATTTACGATTCAAGAGCAGAATATTGAATCAATGATAATTGCTACTATTCATTTTTACTCATTTCGTCACGCGGTAATTGTTAGAAGATGGACAGGTTTGCATATGGCTCTCTATGAATCAATACATACCTGCCATGGAAATGAAAAACAGCAGGAAAGTCTTCATGTTTGTGCAATATTTTGCTCTTTGCCTTAGCCTGTAGAAAGTAGATAACGTAAACATAGTAATAAATTGAACAAAATCATAATCTAGCATGCAGAAACAAAGTACGCAATTTAAAGTAGCTATTCTTCCTTAATAATAATTTTTTGTTGGCAGTTTCATTCTGATATAGGTAATGATGCATTTGTATAAGGCCCATTTATAGGGATACAGTAACATCGTCAAAATGCCTTTAATTAAAACTCTAGTGGTTAATCATATCTTGTTGTATTCGTAGTATTACCAATAGAAACATGGAACAGGTTTCGATTTTCCGAATTTCGCTTTTGTTAAAAGGAAATTTACGATTTGAGTGTTCGGATTTCTAATGATCCACTGGAGAATAAAGAAACACGAACAAAAAGTTAGAATATTGACTTTTTGCTACATTGATACACTAATTTCCGGCTACTTTCAATTAAATTTCGATTCGTTTCATTACACTTTCATTATTACAGTGTGCGTAAGAAAATCGTGATAATGTTACTCAATTAAGAACAGTATAAAGGGACACTAAATCGTAAAATACGTATATACACCCTATTATAAGGCCAATATAAATGTTAAAACAAAAATACTAAATGCAAAAAGGGTGCTTCTTTATAATTATGTTACTTCATTATATTAGCCTTATCAATTTCTAGTAGTCCAAAATGGAAACAAAATCGTGATTCGCGAGCCATCGATTTAAATAAAAACTATTTGAGATTACTAACCTTCGAAAATATAATCCTTCGTAATCACCAAATTTCTAAACGAGGAACCTTCGGGAAAACACACCTTCTGATAAAATGAGCGGCATAGTTTTAATTGGTACGCAACTGCCTTAAAAATAACAACAATTTTGGTTGGCGTATAGGTCTATGCTATTTACTTTGTGATGAACTTTGCCTACATAAATTGCCCCCGCCGCTGATGAAATGATGAAATTAATTTGTGAGACGTATTTGGTTGACAAATAGTAATTGTAATACAAGTTTATTTGTCTTCCTCCAAGTGCTCTTACCTTCCAAGAAAGAGAGGAACTTCTGCCACAATGCCTGTTAAATACCCCAACATGTAATCGTGGCATATTATTTTAATCTTATGACGTGTGTCTAAAAAAAACCCGGTACATTACAATCAGGAAAACATTTATTTAATTATGATAATACAACATTTAGAGATTACTTGGTGCCGTTTGATATTAAAGTTGATGTGTTGTGCTTTTTTATGCACTCTGTTTGACGTATATACTGTTACGTATTTTGTTTAATTTTGTTTTCTGTATTTTGTATGTACATACGGACTTGCTGAAAAACAGCCTTAAGGCTGATAGCGAGTTTGTATTGCCGTGTTTAAATAAATAAAACAAACAAACAAACAAACTTTCAGGGATTCGAACCATTCATGATTGTATGCGATATTTACAATTACAATATTTAATTTGTGCCGATTTTTCTTATATGCAATGACAATGTTAAAGGGGTAGATCAGTTTTGGTATAGATGGCGCTGCACGAAATAACTTTTTGTAAGGGGTTATGAAAAACTGAGTGTAAATTCTGAAAGAACATATAATTTTAATAGTAGAATAAACTTCATTTGATCAAAATCGCTTCAGAAACGGCTGAAATATCAATACAAATATCTAATCGAAATAAATCTGGGGCCCATGTTTATTCGATAATTTAAAAAAAATATTTAAAATGCCTACACTTTTTCCAAAAAATTCTAAAGAGGTATTTAAAAAGTTGTTGATGATCTCTCTATCTAATCATATTATTTCAACAAAACGTCACATGCATAATTTTGTATAAAATGGTTGTCACCAATGCTTTTTTAGAGAGCGCCCTCTTGTGTTTTAATGGCTCTTTTTAAAAATGATTACAGGCTTTTTAATTTGTCGTTTGTAATTTTCTGTACCATTCGAGCATGGTGGAGTTATAACTATTAGCTTGAAGTGTTATTGTGCAGATTTTGGTTACTATTACTAAAGCCATGCTAAAGCTCAGCATTACCATTACTGTACTACCCCTTTAAGGGATATTTATTGCAAACCTTTTCTCTTCTCACTTCCTATTATGAAATATGAACGAACAAGTAATCACTTATTAAAGTACACTAATTGTGCCTCTTTTATTTCAAAGTACGTCTATACCAATATAGACTTTGATTTTTGTTTAAAGATTCATGTGCATGGTTACAATTTAGTTATTCAGAATTATGTCAATAAACGATAAACAATGTGTTGCCTAAGAAATGTAATATTGACATTGGCATCATAATAATGTACATTTCAGGAAGTGTCACCCGAAACTTGTATTAAGTTTCTTATTTTATTATATAGCCCTATTTTTGTATATAAATTTACTTTTGTGGTTTATGCTTTCTTTATTATTCTTTGCCCGTTTACAGGGTTTCCGCATTCTGCTCGAGAAAAGGGCTCAATCGAATCCCAGTACTTAATCAACAATATTGATAATTTATTGTGGCCAATGTAAATGTTTTCTGTTTCTTTGTTTGTTTTGTTTGTTTATTTATTTCCGCAATCACAACAATAAAATACAGCAATGAAGTGCAACGGGGGATTGACCCAATTCAGCAGAATTAAAAAGACAAAACCGCTGTTCTTCCTTGGGGTCCCACAATTAGATACAGTATATACAATTAAACGCCTATATACAATGATTGATAGGGAAAGCGATAGAGAAAGGGGATAAAGCAACATAGATAAATTATAATTTCATAAATTATTACATATTATGTACACTAAATTAAAATTGGTGACAAATATTATATAAACACTTCTAATTAAGAACAAATAATTATAACGCCATTTGAACAATTCAATGGGAGTTAAGAAAGGAGAGAGAGAAATAGTAAAACAAAAAACAAACACAAAAAGGGAACTGCAAATATTTACAATTTTATGGAATATATTCATCTAAAATGTTTGAAACGATCTCAAGCTCGTAGCATTACGAATAGCAATTGGTATAACTTTTCCAAAACTGTTATTCATCTTTAATATTCTTGTATTACCGTATATATAACAAGTCATTTCCACAGCAACATCATCACAATGATCGATCATCACCATCAACATCATCACCATCATCGCCGTCATCGTCGTTTTTTTTTTTTTTTTTTTCTATTGTTGCTTTTCGGGGGAGCTTATAGACATTCTAATTGAGTGGATATTTATATTGTGCTCTCTGCATTATGTAAGGAGAGTATCGGGCTAGTCTAAACATTGATTAAAACTATTGAAACTGTTCAAAATTAGTGAGGAAGAAATTGCTGGATTAATATATGTTGGACTTTTATTGTAACAAATGACAACAAATGGAACATGACAACCCCTCCTCAGTTTGCATGCTATACTGCTGACAGTAAATAATTATATAACTTCTGATATTAAAGAACAACGAAGATGTTCGAAACGTCTCGCTAAAACAAGTAAGTTGATCGTGTGAAAAAAAAATGTTTAAAAGTAGAAATATAGTTGCGAATTTCCATTGGTAGGCTACTAGGGCAATCTATGAGGGCAGATTTGATAGCGTCATTATCGTGGTATCAAGTAGTCGAGATTATCGCCTATTTGTATACTAATCTGAGATAAGTATACATCGTGCGATTTGTGGGTATCGCCGGCCGTCTTATGGCCAGATCCAGTTAGGGCGACCGGAGAGATAAAATAAACGAATAAAATATAAGTAGGCGAGAGTCTCGACTAGGTATCAAGTACAGTAGTAGTCCATGGGTATACCTAGTCCATGTTCCGCACGTGATGCACTATTATATTTGGCCGTCAGATGGCGCACTCCGTGCGAAGGGCCACTGAAATACACAGCTGTACATTCGGTACACAATAGGCCCGTTCTCACTGGCGCAAATAATCGCGATGCAAGTTTAAAATTTTGCATCGCGAATTGTTTGCCGTGTTGACATACCATTTTGAAAAAAATTGCGATCGCAATGCAAATCGCGGTAAGTTCTGCGACTTTCAGAAATCATCGCGCTTATTTGGATTTATCGTGATTATTTGGCGCGCGCTGCGTGTGTAAACGGTCAACCAGGGGTGTCGATCCTGGGGGGGGGGGGGGGGGCAGGGGGCGCCGTCGCCCCCCCCCCCCAATGAAAATATTGGAGGGGCGAACATATCATTTCGCCCCCCCCCCCCCCCAATAATTCCGAAAATGAGGAAGAAAAAATCGAGTGATATAATGCCAAAGAGGGGAAAGACACATTTATCAATAATTAATCTTCAAAATAGCCGTTTTTTAGTTTGAAAAGGACTGTAAATCTCTTTTTTGCAGCGTAATTTCTCAAACGCACACCTCAAACAAAGTTTATTAAACCCTCATCTATAGATAGCACACCGTCACAGAAAATAACATTATCTCGGTACATATGCGCTGAACGCAAATCAAATTGGAATATCATGTCCCCCCACATTTGAAAAAGGAGCAGATTGTCCCCCTCCCTTTGTCATTAAGTATGTTTGGTTCCATACTTATATACTTCATATTACGTGCAATTTCTGTCTCAGCTGTGCACCAAATCGCACAATTTCACGCCCAAAAATACAAAAGCTCCCTACTGTGGGAGGGGGACACCCACACCCACACCCTCCCCCGTTCGGTCGCTTCGCTTCCTCGCAATATCTCCCCTACACTTTTGAGAAATTGTTGACGCCTTTGCTTAGTTTCATGGGAGCCCAATGCCCTAGACTATATCGATGGCTCTATAGTATACATGATCACGTGGATCCATCTCATGCAAGGCTCAGTCTTTCCCTCGCTATGCCCTTTAAAAATACGTTATGAGTAGGTTCACTATTTTATACAATTTTAACATCCATGCTAGGAGCAAATGTCTGAAATCTAAAAGCTTCCGGGGGCTCCGCCCCCTGGACCCCCATTATTGTCCCCAAATGTGGGTGCCCCCCAAAGGTCGGGTCTTCGAGCCATCAAGACACTTTCAATGAGCGCATAAAAAAAAAATCCGGGCATGCCAATGTGGGGCTTTTAGCTCTCTCAGTGGTCACTCTGGAAAATTTTTCTAATTTCGCCCCCCCCCCCCCCCAATCTCAAAACGGATCGACACCCCTGCGGTCAACAGAAAAATAATTTCGACATTCTGATCGCCGATGCAAATCGCGCTAATTAAGCCAGTGAGAATGGGCCTAAAGTGTATGCGTTTTGTACGTAGTCGAGCGCATCGATCAACGCGCTGTGACGTAAATGATATGGTTGATGGGTGTCCAATCATTTGAGAGAGCCAAGACAGTGGTTATGTAATAGCCGACTGTTAATGTTAGTAGAGCAGATAAGTGTAATAATCGTTCAAAAGTTTGATACAAGCAACAAACTCCGTATGCAGACTACCTTAGGACACTTTTTAGAAAAAAAACATTTAGACAAGCGAAAATCCAAGATGGCGGCCATTTTCCAGGATGGCCGCCAAAAAGCTACTTTTTCATATAAAAATTGACTGAGTTGGCCGATTTTAATAATCTTGGTGTCGTTTTATATGTTTATTGACATGCTGAACACGATGGTGATACATACGGACCCATATGATGGCCAAAATTCAAGATGCCCGCCATTTTCCAAGATGGCCGCCAAAAAGCTACTTTTTCATATAAAAGTTGACTGAGTTGGCCGATTTTAATAATCTTGGTGTCGTTTTGTATGTTTATTGACATGCTGAACAAGATGGTGATACATACGGACCCATATGATGGCCAAAATTCAAGATGCCCGCCATTTTCCAAGATGGCCGCCAAAAAGCTACTTTTTCATATAAAAATTGACTGAGTTGGCCGATTGTAATAATCTTGGTGTCGTTTTATATGTTTATTGACATGCTGAACAAGATGGTGATACATACGGACCCATATGATGGCCAAAATCCAAGAAGGCCGCCATTTTTTCCAAGATGGCCCCCGAAAGCTACTTTTTAATATACAAATTTACTGAGTTGGCCGGTTTTGATAATCTCGGTGTTAATTTATATGTTTCTTGATATACTAAAAACGATGGTGATATAATACGGACCCCATTTGATGGCAAAAATCCAAGATGGCAGCTATTTATTCAAGATGGTCGCCAAAAGCTCCTTTTTGATATAAAAATTGACTGAGTTGGCTGATTGTAATAATCTTATTATTGTCAATTTAAATGTTAATTGACATATATACAACGATTGTAATACAAACGGAGCAATATAATGGAGAAAATACAAGATGACTGCCACTTTCAAAGATGACCGCCAAGGCTAATTTATTTTTGTATAAAAGTTGACTGAGTTTGCCGATTTGTATTATCTTGCTGCGAGTTATATGTGACCTGATAATATGCAGAGGACGATTATCATAAATACAGACATATAAAATGGCGAAAATCCAACATGGCAGCCATTTTTCGAGACGGTTGTCAAAAAGCATTTAACAATTTTTCAACTGATTTAGTTGGCTGATTCTAATAAGCTTTGTACTGATTAAAAGGTTTTTTGATGAGCTGAAAACTATGTTCATACACATGGATCTAAATAATGGTAAAATCGAACATGGCGGGCATTTTCCAAGATGGCGTAGCTAGGGGATAAAGGAGGGATTAGCCATCTCTCCCTATGAAAATCATGATTTCACTTGTTCATGTTTTGGTAAAGGCTGCTACCTTATAGGAATATTGCCCTAAAACTTTGTTTGTCACCCCCTCTCATCATTGGTGTCCTTTGGTTATGCCTCTGGACTTATGAGATGAATAAGTGATAATAATTGTACGATTTAAATCATTATGAACGCGCTAAGGGTCCTTATATTTAAAACCATTGTGCTACGCACAAACCAGCTACAATGCCGTGCATCGTCCCATCCCCCATTTTGAATAAATGCTGCCTATGCATAAAATCAATCAATTGTAAAAACAAATTTCAACGTGTTTGGAGTCCATTTTTCATTGAATGAATTATTTCCCCCACATCCCGGTTAGTATATTCAAATCTCCACCACCACCCTCCCAGCCTCCATTAGGCTCATAGCCTGAGACTGGCAACGCCATGGTCCTTTTTACGATATATACCCAAACATATCTCGTAAGAGTTTGGTCTGTTGTTATTTGCTTCTCTGTAATGATTCAGTTTGGGTTGTAAGTATAATTTATTACACATTGACTCGGACACTAGTCACCCCAGCTATATCACCTATATGGATCCAAGTATGTCAGTCTCTAAAACATGTAATAGCCCACTCCAGGCTCATCATTTCCTCGAGTATGATGACCATTAAGGGTGTAAAGATAAACCTGCTAATTTGATCAACCACCATGAGCAAGTGATATGTACATATATCATGCTTCAGGAATGGTTCAAGGGGTAAGGGGATGGATATGCAGACAGCATAATTAGGTTCTTTATATATATCATACGTCCTAGACACTAGATTTAATAAATGTTATGAAAATCTATTATTCGAAACTTTTGGGATATACAAATTGTTGCCTTTTATTTGAAATAGCAATATTTAGGACCATGGTTCCCTGAAAAGATAAAGGCTGACATCATCAGAAGGAGGAACGGCCGGTGTGACCAGTGTCGGTGTCCATCTCGTAGCCAGTATTAAGCCGTATGCCAACTGAGAAGGGGTCGGAAGGTAGTTTAATCTGAAAATGTGAATTGATCTGGGTGTATACAATGCTGTTTTATGCATACTGTACATGAACTCCCAATACACTATTAATGATTAAAATCGTTCTCTTAATAAACATGTTAGGCATATATTCAGGAGGCCAGGGGTTTTGGACTAAAAACTACACAATACATGGAGTTGGAGCTACCAAAGACCTACGAAACCCCCCCCCCCCCCCCCCCCCCCCCAAATGGTGGTCAGGGGAGCTGCCTAGAAGAAGAATAATGGACTCGACGCTACTCAACTACCTAGCCAAGTCATTCCGGGGGTCCAAGGGTATCTGGTATCTTGAGAGTAGCAATCGGGTGTGAAAACGGGGGTTTTGTAAGCGGCACGTACCCGTCTTACATTATACATGAGTGCCCCCCCCCCCCCCCCCCCCCCTCCGACGTGGGTTATATAGCCATATATCCCTAATAGCCATGCCATTGTTTAGGTCCTTGTGTAACACAACTGTTTTCAGGCACACCAAGAAACATCAAAAACACCGGGAATATCAAAATCAATCAACCCAGTCAAATTGCATACATGTATATCAAAAGTAGGTTTTGACGGATATAATTGTAAAAGGGCGGCTATGTGGGGATTTTAGCCATTAAATTAGTTAAATGTATCACTATCGTGTCCAGCATTCCAAGAAGCAAAAATCGACACCAAGATTATTAAAATTGGCAAAATCGTTAATTTTTTACATTAAAAAAAAAAAAGTTTTGGGGCAGCCATCGTGGAAAATGGCTGCCATGTCGTTGTTTTCGCAATCATATGGGTCCGTATGTGTCATAATCGGTTTTAGCATATCAATACACATCGAAATTTACACCAAAATAATTAAAATCGACGAACTCAGTCAATTTTTATATCAAAAAGTAGCTTTTTGGGGCAATCTGGGGAAAATGGCGGCCATCTTGGATTTTGGCCGTCAGATGAGTCTATATGTATCACCATCGTATTCAGCATGTCAATAAACATATAAAACGACACCAAGATTATTAAAATCGGCCAACTCAGTCAATTTCTATATGAAAAAGTAGCTTTTTGGCGGCCATCTTGGAAAATGGCCGCCATCTTGGATTTTCGCGTGTCTAAATGTTTTTTTCTAAAAAGTATCCCTAAGGTAGTCTGCATACGGAGTATGTTGCTTGTATCAAACTTTGAACGATTTCCATGATATTTTACACTTATCTGCTCTACTATGTAACGTTTATACCTAGACTAACAGCGTGTTCACACACAAAATTGTTTATAGAAACGTCGTGTACAGAATCATCGTATAAAGAAACATCGTAAAGGCGTTCACACACACAAGAACAAGTATCCCGAAACTCTACAACGAAACGTCGTATAGGTCTTTTTTATGTCTGCGCGCTTTCAGGTCTCCTTTCTCGCGCGGTCATGTTAAGCCCCGCCCAGTTTAATACCGTTCTAGTTCGACCTTGGTTTGACCGTACGTTAACACACAAAACGGCCGTGATTCTTATCGAGTTCTAGTTCGAAATGATGTCCAAACCCCCGTTTCGTTATAAGACGTATCGTTAGTAAGCGTTCTACACACAATTTCATCGTATATACCGTACCTGAATTGTGTGTGTGTGAACACGGGGTAAGTCTATAGCAGATGTTAACTTTGGTGTCGGCAACTTATATCGATACCTGATGGGCAATTCCACGTTAAGGGAAGGACATTCAGACACAATTTTGGAACTTAAATCAAATAATTCCAGGATCCTGCTTTTGATTTTTTATTCTAAATGGCATGTCTTTGATCCTTGTTGGGACACCTTTGATTTCCACTATTTCTAAAATTTTGACGGCATCATGTAAATTAGATATGGACACTAATGAGGCCGGTAACGGAAGGACACCAAAATGGACAAGGTTTTGTTATCAAATCAGTTTTAACTAAAACTCTGTGATATTAAATAATACAAAATATTTTAAGGGTACACATTTCATTCTCTGAAGTGTTAAGAAGAATTTACTTGTTCTTTGATTAAAATTTGTCCGCAGATATTTGAGTTATTTCACACAAAGCGGACCAATGTTCGGTAACGGAAGGACATAATGGACTATAATGTATGATATGACACAGTAGGGGTCATTCCATGTCAAATCACCTTTAAAAAAGTGAAAATTTTCATCGCAGCCCCCTTCAAATTTGCTAATATTTGGATATGTATGATATTTCAACCTTTAAAAGCGCAAATATTTAAGTTTTAGCCCAATCCGCTCAATGGTTTTGGCGCTATGGTCGATTCTTATGGGGGAGTTTTGTAAGAAATGGGCGTGGGCACCATTTTTCAAATGGCCATTGTCCATTAACCGTTGGGTCAATTTATTTTGTAATGGTGTCATTGGACTGGGGATGTTATGTGCAATCCATTTATGCCATTTGTGTTCATGCATGAGCGAGTTTGGATACGATAACCTTTGACCTTAGAATTTGACCTTCCGTTTTACCTCGTGGATCAAATAATTTTGAGAATTGTTTTGGCTTAAATCTTGGCTTGATATAATTTCTACAACATATGAAAGAATTGGAGATATATTATTTCTACTTTTTTCTACAGCCTTGTTTTTAGTTTGCAAATTTCATGTAAAATGTAATTATTTTAGACCTACACCCATGTCCAAGAATTCTATAGGGGTGTATTGTATAAAAAAAAAAAGACCTACAAAAAGTCATGATCTCAGAGCCTATTCACACCCTGGCTCACCACAGTTAAATAGACCTACTACTAGTAATCCCCATACAATAGAAATCCAGACAAATGGCATCATGGTACAAGGGCCCTGTTGCAGAAAGAGATAAAATCAATTGTGAGCCAGATCAAATGTTCTAAATGCACAAATCTGATAGCTGGCCATTGCAGGTATTGTCTCATTATTTGGGTTTTCATATATGATAGACCAATTTTTGAACATAAATTTTGTCATAATATGTAATATGAGGTACCTTGTCCATCTGTTACCATGTGTATGGTAACGGAAGGACATTTTCTTTTGTTATTTATTAATTAACGAAAAAACACTGAGTAATACAATTGTTAGCAATGGGAAGGCCTACTTGAACTTGCTTTGCACTGAAGATTGGTCTGCTCTCTAACAACTATGTGAGCCACAAAATTAAAAATATTGATTTTTCGGTAACGGAAGGACATTTTCATAGGCTGAAAATAAGAGGTCATTGAAGCATAACAAATCAAATAAATCATACAAATTTACTATTTTACGAAATGGTCATATCTCAGGAGTCAGAATAATGGTTTTTAGGCTTAACTGGGGAAATATAAAACAAACACAGGATCAAAACACTTTTTCACAAAAATGTCAAATTTGTGGGGTTCAAGTATGGTTATAAAGTTATTATAAAAAAAAAAAACTAAAATTATGTAAAACTAAAATTTTCTCATTGAATTCCAAAAATATAGAATTTAAGCTTTGATTTGATACCAAATTTGTATCATAAAAATGCTTGTAAAATTTTTGGTCAAATGTCCACTTTGGCGTGGAATTGCCCTGATGTTAACTTGTGGTGTATAGTCCATGAGCCAAGTCCAAAAAGAGCCTTATTTTAGGATTTGGCTACACCCCCGGACGGGCACGGAAAATTTCGTATCAGAGGAAAGGACATGAACCCAGCTCCCGAGAAATGCTAACCCCCCCAACCAATTATGTGACACATGCCCCTTTTCACATGAAATGCAACTGAAATTTAGAAAATTTAGTTACTTACCAATTAGTTAATATTTAAAAAAAAAAAGTATGTTTCCAATGATTTAAACACTATTAATGAAATGACAAAATCATTCCGGACAGTCTGACATAATTTGTAAGTAAATATTAATCAAATTGTGCTGCCTAGCAACATTATTTTCCCTAGCAACCAATTTTACCTTGCATATATGCTTGCCGTTTTCTTTTTTCAAGGTGATTTTCTTTTCAGAACTGAATATAAAATTCTCTGAGCCATTAATGTCACTTTGATGGACTTTATATTGATTCTAAAGTGATAAATTTCAAGAAAAATAAGCATTTCAACAATATTATCTGATACAGGTGTTTGTTAGTATATGCCAAACCAAACCACCATTTTCATGAAAATGCCATTTTGCTGTGCAATTGTGTACAGTTAGAATACATCCAGTCGATTAAGACAATATAACTTGTGAACTTAAGATTTATAAATATATATGTTTATTTTTTGAAATTATAAATGGACAAGACATAACATTAGTAGCCTTGATTGTGCAAAGCTAAGTGAATAAATTTGATTATCCATGGAGGCAAATGTGTTGCCTAGCAACGACTTTTACCTAGCAACCACATATATTACATATTTTGAGCATTTTTGTACCCTTCCTCATAAATGTTCTGATTTATAGGCCTGTATTACTTTGAGTACTCGGTTAACATGGGTTAAACACATTTGCAATACTTAAGTTTCTCATGGACCCCGTTTACAGTGAAAAAAAGGCCGGGCCGAGACGCGTCTCGGCCCGGCCTTTTCTTCACTGTAAACGCTCAAAAGGCCAAATGCGGGGCCAAAAGTGGCCGCGCATTTGGCCCTGCTCTGGAGGTAGTCTCGGCCGCGGCATTCCTGGGCACATTTTTTGCTGCATAGGCCTACATTAGTCCAAGTAGATTCTTGATTAAACTTGATGGTGCAACATATGAAGACTACTTAGTTGTCCATGGAGATCAGTACGTTGCCTAGCAACCACACTTTATCTAGCAACCACACATCTGACTTATATTCCAGTTTATTTCATCGTCTTTCTTGTGATTTTTTGCGTTATATATTATGATTACTTTACATACAGCGTGCATATGTGTGTGTGTGTGTGTGCGTGTGTGTGTGTGTGTGTGTGTGTGTGTGTGTGTGTGTGTGTGTTGTGTGTGTGGGTGGGTGAGTGGGTGGGTGAGTGTGTGTGCGTATGTGTGTCAGTATATGTGTGTACACAATTGACACTAAGCTTGGCAATGTGTTGATTTGAATCCAATTATTTTGTATTATTATAATATGTATTAAATTGTTTAAATATGTGTTGCATTATAGCCTTCGCCTGAAAAGTGGTAGTAAGATTACAATATATATGATGCCGTTCATAGTGATTTGAAATATCATTCAGGTCTAATATAATATTTTAATAAAATCGGGGGGAATAGCACGTTTTATGATATACCCAAGTCCAGCCAGGGCTTTTTTTAAAGAGTGTGCTGCACCCCGGAGTTTTCAAATAATGGTATTTTCAATACTTGGTAAAAAATAAAACCAGACTACATCCAAGTTAGATGGCTGCACTCATCAACATATCAAGGAGCGTGAATAAGGGCACTACAATACGGTAACGTATTACCATGACAATGAGGGGTCACGTGACTATGTATGAGTCATTTCCCATGACACGGAGGTAACCCTTTTGTCTTTGATAAAATCTACATCATTCATAGGACTTCATCATTCTGTTAATTGTCTTATCGTCCATACAATGACACCACCACCATCATCATCAATCATCATCATCATCACCACCACCGATATCACCACCACCACCACCACCACCACCACCACCATCACCATTTATGAATGGAAAATAAGATTATAATTGTTTGTATATACATCTACATCAATGAACGACACAAAACCATCTTTCATCAGGATATACAAATATAACTAGTCGAGTAGTGCACAACGTTTATACTCTCTGAACCTTACCAGTAAGGGAGCTAATTAAAGAGGGGAGAAAATCAATTCAGCTGAATTAAAGAACACAGAATGCAATGAACACGTTTTAACAATGTTGGAAATATGGTTGTATTAAAATATAATCAAGGTTTGTCCAATTTCTGGTAATCGTATGTTGAATATGTACACCGGTATTGGATGGCAACAAATATTATCTCAATTCATATATGGTTTATTCATTTAAAAAACATATTGCGGTCACAGGGCTGAATTGCATAATTGAATTGAATTGAATTGAATTTCACATTTATTGGTAAATTTGGCATTAAAAACATTACAGAGGAATATACAAAATATAAAACAAAGTGTATATAGGGGTCACATCTATGTAAGCCAAAGGCTTGAGGAGGCAGAGTGACCCCTGGTAAAAAAACAGAAAATATACAAATATAATAATACATCTGATTACAAAATATAGTATATAAATATAAGTTTAAAACTCACACAATACAATTAATTGGTTGATTAATTAAGCAATGACTTAAAATGATTTAATAAATAAAGCTTAAAAACAACACACATCCTTATAAGAACCCATACGACAAACTAACAAGACAAACAACAAATATACATGATAATTACGTCAAAAGAAACGACTGAGAAGAGCATTTGTCCAGTAAAAATTATAGGAAAAATTATAATACTAATCTAATAGAATGCAGTACGAAAATTATCAAAGTACAAAGTTCAATTATTGCATGGTCAAATATTTCCGATATTTTTTCTTAAAATTATTATAAAAGAGACATTTCAAATTTGCGGGTATTGCACTATTCCAAATTTTGGTTCCTTGGTTTTTAATTGATAGTTGCCAAGAACATTAACATCACCATTTTTATGAATGGGGATGACTTTACTTATTTTCATAGAATCTGGGAAGATTCCAGATGAAATAGATAAATTACAAATATGTAAAAAGGGAAAAGAAACGAATGAAATAATTGTTTTTATAAAATTTGAACTAATACCGTCTATACCCGTAGACATACTTTGTTTCATGTTTTTAGTGACACTCACAATTTCATTTTCGTTGGTTGGGAACATAAATAAAGATTTAACGTTACTGGTTGATAAAAAAGACGTGAAGTGTTTATCCGTATTTCCAACATTTGCTGAAATTGTGTTTCCAATATTACTAAAATATGTATTAAAACTTTCGGCAATTTCCTTTTCATCACAAATCTTCTGATCGTTTTTTTATAACGTACGAGGGTAGAACTTTAGAAGTATTTTTTGCCTAATAACTGATTTAAAACATTCCACGTCTTTTTAAAATCCTGTTTATTTAATTCTAATTTTCGAGTATAATATATTATTTTCGAAGAACGTATAATACAATTCAACTTATTGCGGTATCGAATATATTTATTTTTATCAACTTGATCATTAGAGTTTAAATGCTTCTTGTAAAGTCTTTGTCGTGTAGACATAGAGCGTAGAATACCAGCAGTTATCCAAGGTTTTCTCGCAACTTTCTTTTTCCTTTTCCTAGTCTTTATCACAGAATGTTTCTTACGAATATTATTGAAAGTTTTCATGAAATTATCATACGCTCTATTTACATCAGTTTCACAAAGTACAGCATTAAAATCAGTATATTTCAACTCATCAATAAAAGATGGCATATTCAATTGGGTTGTTACAAGAGGAGATTCGTGAAAAGGCTGTTCCGAATGAATACTATCTTGTACAATTTCAAAAATTGGAAAGTGGTCAGATATGTCCGTGTACAATATTCCAGGGACAATGGGTTTGTCGAAAACATTAGTAAAAATATTGTCTATACATGTGCAAGAATGATTCGTTACTCGTGTGGGCTTGGTTATGGTGGGTCTAAAACAGAAAGAATTAAGCATATCAAGAAATTTACTCGTACCAGTATGACTATTATATTTAAGGAGATCAAAATTAAAGTCACCAAGTAAGTAGCAGGGTTTATTTTCTCTAGCCATTTTACTTAAGCATGTTTGCATTAAGTCTATAAATTCATCTGATCCAGTGTTGGGTGCTTTGTATATCACACCAATAATAATATTTTTACTTGTTGCTTGTTCAATCTCAATAAATAAAGTGTTAACATCATCAGTTTGAAATTGGAGATCTAATTGATTTTGAAAATTAAAATGATTATTCACATACATACAACATCCACCACCTCTTCTTTCTCTAGATACATGAATAAAATTACAATCGGGTATATTGTACATAGAGGGTATTGTTTTTTTTCAAACCAAGTTTCAGAAAATGCGTACACACCAAAACTATGATTCAAACTGTGTAAATAATCTTGAACGGAATGAAATTTTGATGCTAGGCTACGAGCGTTTAAGTGAAACATCGATAGTATATGCGGCTTAACCATGTATGAGTTCTAAAATCACTATGTTCGTGTGCACATTTCATATGACATTCATTACTACATTTACAAGTAAGTTTTAATTGATTCCTTCGTATTACTTTGTTACAAGTGCTGCATTTCATTTTGATTGACACAAATATACAGTTACATAAAACATAAAATCGAAGTTTGAGTGATTATAACAATCAATAGAATGGATTGATTTTGAGTATAACAAGAAAGTGCTAAAACTGTCTGCACTTTAAAGTATGTGTTCTATCGTGCGTGTTTAACTCTCATTGAGAGGTATTTTATCTAATGTTATGTTGTCTCAGATCTGCTTTGCATGACACAGTCAAAAGTCTGTTCGTTTGAGTTCTGATTTTGATTCTGCCGTCTTGTGACCATACCTTGTTTGTCGGTGTGGGGTATGCTCGTCGTGCCTCGCTCAACCATCGCTGCCTCTCTGCTGTTAGGTTTTCGTGAATGAAGATGTGGGTCCCCTTCAGCTCTTTCCTGTTCGCGTAGAACAGGGCCCGTTGACGGTAGCGGCTAAACTTCACGATGATGGGGCGGGTTGTTGGGTGTCCACTTCTGTCCTGTTTGCCGCGTTGTCCGATGCGATGTGATCGGTCGATGTCGGCTACGGTGATATCCTGGTTGAGTTTTGTCTTCGCGATGTCGCAGACGATGAAATCGGTGTCCTCGCCTGGCTTCTCGTTGATCCCATGAATAACCAGGCAATTCCGCCGCGAGTACTGCTCTAGCTCCTCCAGTTTTCCCTGGGCTTGATCGACCTCTTTTTGTAGTTTTTCGATTTGTTTGTCCCTCTTTTCAATTTCCAACATTAATCCTTCATGCAGAGCCTGGCTTAGTGGTGGAATAAGCCGGCTAAGGAGTTTTTTTTATCGCTGAATGCTTGGATGATGGCATCAGCCATGTTATCTTAGGGATTGATTGGTGCGTTGCTTTCTTTTAGACCCCCTTCAGAAGCTCCCATTTCTTTCGGGTATTGTTCAGTTGGCGGGTCATTATCAGGTGACGTGATTGGCGCGGTGGCTGGTTCCATCGTTTGGCCCGATCGTGTAGTAGGCATAGTAGAAACTGGTAGAAATAGTCCCACAAATGTAGTACAAAGGGCCATGTGATTGAAGACAGATCCAAATTCAGGTCATTGGCAAGCCAATCTCTCGGCCCTTTGTACTCATAATGTCTTCATACACCTAAATTGCATACAAAGATTAACAAAATTTTAAATAGCTACATATACAATATATTTTAAATAATACATGTATATATAATGCAAAGAGTAATCATAAATGATTGAGAAGGAAGAATAATAGGCGTAGCTTGATAAGCATTGTTCCTCCCTTTAATCCTCCAAATGAAAAAAGGCACTGGTCGAAAATTGGTCAGGACTCGAACCCGGATCTCCAGCTTGGAACGCTGACGCCTTGACCACTTGGCCACGGGGACCATGTGATTGAAGACAGATTTAAATTCAGGTCAGGACTCGAACCCGGGTCTCCAGCTTGGAACGCTGACGCCTTGACCACTTGGCCACGGGGACCGTGTGATTGAAGACAGATGGCAAGCCAATCTCTCGGCCCTTTGTACTCAATTAATTCACGGGGAAGGAGTTACGAACAATGCAAGCCGCCTGTACTTCAGCTGGATCACAAAGGAGTGATTCAAGTATTAGTTAGAACATATATATAAACGAAAGGCGAACTAATACATACAGCTTTGGTTTCTTCCTATATTTAAATAATGCAAAGATTAATCATAAATGATTGAGAAGGAAGAATAATAGGCGTAGCTTAATAAGCATTGTTCCTCCCTTTAATCCTCCAAATGAAAAAAGGCACTGGTCAAAAAATTGGTCAGGACTCGAACCCGGGTCTCCAGCTTGGAACGCTGACGTCTTGACCATTTGGCCACGGGGACCGTGTGATTGAAGACAGATCCAAATTCAGGTCATTGGCAAGCCAATCTCTCGGCCCTTTGTACTCAATTAATTCACGGGGAAGGAGTTATGAACAATGCAAGCCGCCTGTACTTCAGCTGGATCACAAAGGAGTGATTCAAGTATTAGTTAGAACATATATATAAACGAAAGGCGAACTAATACATACAGCTTTGGTTTCTTCCTATATTTAAATAATGCAAAGAGTAATCATAAATGATTGAGAAGGAAGAATAATAGGCGTAGCTTAATAAGCATTGTTCCTCCCTTTAATCCTCCAAATGAAAAAAGGCACTGGTCGAAAAATTGGTCTCCGCCAGGACTCGAACCCGGGTCTCCAGCTTGGAACGCTTGGAACGCAATGAGTTAGTATATAGATATCACTTTGGATTAATGCTCATATCTCAGACAAAAAAAACATCCAATTAACGTGAAATGTTCGCACATTACTTTGTGGATATATCAGATCACTGCAGTACAAAGTATATTAATCCCTCATCCTTTTTTGCACGTGTGTCAACAAAGTTACTAGATCACTTTAACCATTAACGGGGTACTGCAGTTTGATAAGGCTTAACTTTAGTGAAATCAGCTACCTATGAAATAGTCTAGTGGGATTTCTGGAAAATGTGCATGTTAGGAGCATTTGGGAGTAAAAGTTGGGAACCAAGATATTTCACATAATTTAGGGGTGCTGAATCCGATTAGCCCTGTTCCCAAGCGAAATATTGAGTTTTTGAACATCTAATTTGCCTAAACAAACTGGCCGCCAAAATGACACCTTTTTAAGCTTGTAAAACAAGTTTGTTCAATAATTTTGCAACCAGGCGAGCAAAACTAAATGTCTAGAATGATGATTACTATCAAAAGGAACATGCATATGATAACTCTGATGTATTTAGTGTACACGAAGACACATACATATGCAAATTAGTAGCCGCCACTACAGAAAAGTCTTACAAAACAAGTTATTTTGTGGCAATTTAAGCCTACTGAATATAACACTGATAATCAGTGTCTTAATCATTCCTGCGAGTCAAATAATTGAATGAGATCGTTTCATTGAATCACCAGTAGTATATTTTGCTTATATACAAAAAGAATTGGAATATTAAAAATGGCCTCCAATTGACGCTATATATTTGAGCGGATAGAAACGTGTTTATTATAACTCTGTAACTAAGCTATAGAGTAAAACATACGAAGAAGCGATGCGCAGATGTATGCTTTCAATAAGGGACGTCAAAAAGATTATTCTGATGAATTTAATGACATGGATGACTTATGAATATGCAAATTATTGGCTGCCATTAGTGACAAAATTAACGTTTTAATCATTTGAGAGTTTATCTTTTATGTAGTATTTTAAGTAGCAAATCACATCAAACGTGTAAGAACATTGAATATTCTTCTGTCCGTGATATTTCATACGAAGGTAAATAAAAACAACAAAAAAATACTTCCTCCCTAAGCAAAATGGCGTAACTTTTTAACAAATAGGGTTTGAGCAACATAACTTGGCAGGAATATTTCTAAAATTATTGGCTAACGTCTCCGTGAAAATGAATTTGATCCGCCTTGCCATGCATGAGTGAGCACACATTAAAGGAAAAATGTCACTTTTCAAAAGTCACAAGAGTCAAAAAAGTGAAAATTTTGCCTTTGATGTGTGGTCACTCATCCATGACTCGACGGACCAATTTAATTTTCACACATAAGTTAGTCAATAAATGTAGGAACAATCCTGCCGAGTTATTTTTCTCACTCATGCCTGGCATGGCGGATCAAATTCATTTTCACAGAGACGTTAGCCAATAATTTTAAAAACATTCCTGCCAAGTTATGTTGCTCAAACTCTATTTGTTAAAAAGTTACGCCATTTTGCTTCGGGGGGGAAGTTACTTTTTTGTTGTGTTTATATTAGGATTTAACTAAACTGGTAACTGGTATTTCTGATTGATTGAAATCAGTGAAATACATCTGCACATATCCTGTTTGGAGAGTGTGGTTAACGAATATCAAAGCACACAAATCAATTTATTTATTGGAGATTTCACCAAATTGGTGTCAGGTAGTAACACGATGTTTAATGAAAAGAATTAAGCTTGTAGTTAAAACAAAAGGGACCTTTGGACTATGTTTGATATATATATAATGATAATGCAAGTACGATTTTACATATTTTAGTATACTTTGTACTTTGAACTAAATCTGCATATATAGGCCCTTTTCTGGAGTGTGTGCTTAACATGAATGACCGATACTGAGCACGAATGTAGTCAACATACTTATCACATACTTCACCAAACTGGTATCAGGCAGTCACGCGATATTTAAAGGGGTATTCCGGGCCTGATAAAACCATTCGTTATTTGAATAAGCAGAATAAGAGGCATAATTGGTGAAAATTTGATCAAAATCGGACAAGAAACACGGGAGTTATACCTATTTGAACATCATGTAGTAATGAGCGATCGTTTCAAAATTGCCGCCATATGCAACATCATTGACGAGCAACTTGCCATGGCTTTAGTACATGAAAATACACTTATTTCTCATTTTCGTTGCTAAAAATTAATTTTTCTCTGCTTGTTTTCACGAATTCATAGAAGAATATCGATGGGCCAACCTCTTTGGAATTTATAAGCTCATAAATTTGCTTTGTTATTAAGAAAATTTAAATTTTTAAATATTTCCATGTAGAAGTCAAAATGGCTGCAGCTCGCAAGTGACGTCACGATCAATAGCAATTGCGAACGATACTAAAAATCGGAGCAAAGTTCATCCTGTCATAACTTTTGTATTGCTCTACCGTTTTGGCTCAGATTTTCGATCATGATTCTTCATATTCACTTCATTTTATAGCAAACATCACATTTCTGGGGTGGAATTCCCCTTTAACTGTGCCGTCACACTATAGCCACGCTCTGTCTGCGTTCTCGTACTTATAAAAAAAAAAAACATTTTTTTCAAAGCGCAGGGGAAACGCCGACAAATCGAGCGATTAGTGACACAATGGTAGCTCGTTCCCGCTCTTGCCACGGCCTGAACACGCTCTGCGTACGCTTTGGCCACGCTTTCCGAGCTATTCACTGTGCACGCTCGGTGTATCTTTAACAATAGCTCATAACAATGAGACGAGGTCATTTGCTCTACGCTCTCCACACGACCTCCACACGCTCTGTGCGATCCAATACCATGTACGAATGTAGTTGAACACCCTCAGTGCGTTTCACTACGCATGCTCTTGGCGTAGATCTGTTTTAAGAGGTGGGGTGGAGGGAATGCACGCTATTCCCCACACCAAATTGAGACCGAGACAACTGGTTGTGTTGGCGGGTGTCGAGGACCGAGGTGGTTGGGTCGGAGATATTAATAATGTTAGTTTTCTAAACAGTGTATGAACATCGTTGTTTTGCAACCGTTTTTTTTTTTTTTTTTTTTTTTTTTTTTTTTTTTTTGGGGGGGGGGGGGGGGGGGGGGGACGTTGGGAACGTGTCGCCGAGATTTTGGACAAAACAATCATATATTTGCGGGAAATATGTGTTCATAATGCATACGTAGGGTGTGCGTATGTCCCCATTCATTGGAGCCTCATATAATTTGTATGCCGCCATGCCACGTTTTAGCCAGAAATTGAGTTTCCCCCAAATGTACATTATTATTGCCCGGACATGCCATTTTAAATTGTGATATCATTTTACCTATAGTTGAAACGTGTCAAACTTCGCAATCTATAGCGTCCACTAGCAGAAGTGCTGGAATAGATCTGCAAGAATGTCTTTTGTTCAACTTGGGAATGAATGAGAAGATTATGACACTTGTGTGAAAAGATATCCTCCCATGCATAGACATACAATAGCCCCTGAACAAAGAGTAGAGCGCCGAAGCCCCAAGTTCGTTTTTGAACATGTCCAAAGCGAACGCCGAGCTAGCTACGTCCTGCTCTTTTGTTCATCGAGCTATTCATGGAAGGATATCTATTGACGCATGTGAGATAATCTTCCCATTCATTGCCCACTGCGTTGCCAATTTGCTAATTTAACTTGGTCGCCGCGGGAGCGGCGCCAGAGCGGCCGAGAAAAGTGTACGATCTAAACAATAGCGAACAATGAACGCCGCTCTCCACACGACCTCAACACGCTCTCCCCACGTCCTCCCCACGCTTCCAATTTTATGAATGGGGATTAGGAGCGGCGCGAGGTCGGCGCGAGAGCGTAGCATAGTCTGACGGGGGTATTATATGATTAATAAACCTTGTGGTTCAAAAACCGTTGCCCCTATTGTGGTATAATCGTTTAGTTATTGAGTGAAGTTTTAACTAATTATGATTAATTTACAGTTTTATATAATCATACTGCAAATAGTGAAATATATCGAATGTGTATGTAACGGATAATAATCAGACTATTTATACCTCTGACATTAACATAGGCAGCAGATAAGATAATGTACAATTCACTCTGTACAAAGGCTACACTTCTGGGACTCAACATCACATTTGCTAAATGTTCACTTTTTGTTCATTTTATTTTCGGTTATTTTCTATTGTATTTTCCTGTGTTTTGATGTCTTAGAATTAATATAATTTAGCTGTTCAGCTTGTTCAAGCCAAAATACAGCATTGTAAAGGTTTCGGAAACAAACTCTATTTCTTTATAAACATCGTTGAAAGAATAGTTGAGTTTTGGTATAGAGGGCGCTACACAGAATATATTTTGTGACTCAATGAACAACCGAATATAACATTTGAAACGGCAAAATTGGTTCAGAAACGGCTGAAATATATACTGTATTAACATAACCTTGTATAACAATTGTTGGGTCCAACAAGTATTCGATAATTTTGAACCAGCCGTTAAACATGTCTAAAAATGCTTCCTCTTTTCAACAAATTCATAAGAAGTTTTTGAATTGTTATCGATTGTCTTTCTTGCTAATCAGTTTTTGAACAAAACCTCATATGCCCAATATTCTATGAAAAATGGTTGAAACCAATGAGGCTTTATGGAGCGTCCTTTTCGAGAGCAGTTGGAGAAACACATTTATAAACGTAATACTTTGTCCTTACATTTAAGGTAAGGACGAAGTAGAGTAATTTTTCTGCCATTTTGTTTATGCAAATTAAAGGTGTTTTTGAGTATATAATACTACTAATGATTTCATACATGTTCTGATTTGATCAATCATTATAATTCTAAACTTGGTTTTTAGTAAGTCACTGTTTATTGCATTCATTGTTATTAGGCCTTACTTACGAAATATGATCCATTTTGTACCATTTGTCAGTAATGGCGGCCACTAATTTGCATATCTATAAGTCATGCATGTCACGTCATTCATCAGAAACCAATGGTTTGTGTATGTTATATGTTATATGTTCGCTTAGTTGCTGAAACACTTTTTTTATCAGTTCAAAATGGTGGAAATAGCGTCAATTGGCGGCCATTTTGAATGTGCTAATTATATTTGTGTATGTTATATGAGTAAATCATACAATTGATAATGATTTAATTCGCATAAAGTGTTTAAAGGGGTAGTTTAGTTTTGGTAAGGCTGAACATTAGTAGCCAAAACCTGCACAGTAACCAACATTATAAACTAATAGTTATAACTTCACCATGCTCGAAAGGTATACAAAATTACAAACGACTAAGTAAAAAGCCTGTTATCATTTAAAAAGAGCCATTAAAACACAAGAGGGCGCTTTTTAAAAATGCATTGCTTCCAACCATTTTTCATACAAAATTATGCATGTGATGTTTTATTGATATAATGATTAAATAGCGAGATCATCAACAACTATTTAAAAAACGCTTTTGAAAATTTTTGAAAAAGTGCAGGCATTTTTTTATTTTTATCTAAAAATCATTTAATTATTTGGGCCCCAAATAATTATAAGGTCAGATATATTTATTGATATTTCAGCCGTTTCTGGGTTGATTTTGACCAAATAAAGTTTATTCTGCCATTGAAATTGCATGTTCTCTCAAATTCGACACTCAGTTTTTCATTACCTCACAAAAAAATTGTGATGTGCAGCGCCCTCTCTACCAAAACTAAACTACCCCTTTAAGACAGTGATTATAAGTGTTACATTCAGTAGGCCTAAATTTCCCCCAAATAATCAATTTTGTACGACTTTTCTGTCATGGCGGCCACTAATTTGCACATTTGTGCATCTTTTTTCCACTAAATACATCAGCGTTATCTTATTTATGTTCCTTTTGATATAAAACATAATTTTAGACGGTAAATTTGCAGATTTTGATCGCCCGGTTGCAAAGTAATTGAATAAACGGTTACAGTCCGTTATTCCGAAGGTTCGTTATTCCGAAGGTTCAGTTATTCCGAAGGTTCGTTATTCCGAAGGTTCGTTATTCCGAAGGTTCTTTATTCCGAAGGTTCGTTATTCCGAAGGTTCGTTATTCCGAAGGTTCGATATTCCGAAGGTTCGTTATTCCGAAGGTTCGTTGATCCGAAAATAAAATCGGGTTCGTTATTCCGAAGGTTCGTTATTCCGAAGGTTCGTTATTCCGAAGGTTCGTTGATCCGAAAATAAAATCGGGTTCGTTATTCCGAAAATTAAATCGGGCTTGTTATAATACTATAGTTTGTGTTTTGTTTATTTAATTTACAGCCTGCATTAAGCATACCCCTCCCCCTTTCCCTCCCTTGGCCAGACCAATCAAACATTTAAGTTTATTTTATCTCTTTATATGAAATTATAGCATTATAACAAACCCAAATTTATTTTCGGATTAACGAACCCGATTTCATTTTAGGAATAGCGAACCTTCGGAATAACGAACCCTCGGAATAACGGACCTTCGGAATAACGAACCTTCGGAATAACGAACCCGATTTCATTTTAGGAATAGCGAACCTTCGGAATAACGAACCTTCGGAATAAAGAACCTTCGGAATAACGAACCTTCGGAATAACGAACCTTCGGAATAACGGACCTTCGGAATAATGCAACAAATGTTCGGATTAACGAACCCTATTTCATTTTCGGATTAACAAACACTCAGGTATAGGAAATTTGCGTGTTCGGAATAACGAACCTTCGGAATAATGAACCTTCGGAATAACGAACCTTCGGAATAACGAACCGCACCTGAATAAACACGTTTTACAGGTTTTACAAAGGTGTCATTTTGGCGGCCATTTTGTTTATGCAAATTAGATGGTCAATAACTCAAAATTATGCTTGGGAACAGGGCTTATCGGATTCAGCACCCCCAAATTATGTAAAATAGCTTGATTCCCAACTTTTACCCCCAAATGCTTCTAGGTTCTTATAAAGAGCTCTTTTTCAGTAATCCGTCTAGACTAAAAACTGCGTGAACAGCATCACTTGTCGATGATACCATCATCACGAGGAGTTAATTAAATAGAGCCAAATCTACACCATGTTACACATATTAATTGTCACTATCTTCGTCGGCTTCATCTGCATCAGTATCACAGTTCTGGCAGTCACAACAACCGCATACATCTGTGCAGCGGAGTCCATTGGCACGGCACCCACATCACCCTGTCTGACAGTTTGTGCGACATTTGCAGGCAACCAATCCCAGAATGGCATTTGGAGCCGGAGCCTCTTTAGTCCAGTCAACCACCAGTCTGCCGCCAAGGAGTTTCCATCCCTCTCCCTCATGGCCAGTTATCTCTGGGGCTGCAGTCAGAGCTGCCTTCCAGACAGCTGCCTGGTAATTCGCCCTCTCAATAGTTGGCGATATCCTGTTCTTTTTTAGAGGACTGGTATACAGTATAATACGTGCATCCCTGAGTTCTTGTGGAACAAGCGATTGAAGCCCTTGGCGGATTGTAGCAGCAAAGTGTGTTTGTCAAGAAGCACAGGACGTCCATCTATGTAGATGTCAGCAGGAACGGCATCTGATCAAGGAGATGTGTCGTTTGAGAGCTAACTAGTTGCCTTCTTGACTTCAACATTGTCGGGTGAAACATTCATGATCAGTGTGATTTAATCGGGGGAATCTGGTCAATTACCTCATCATTGTTTGCTGACCGACGATTGAGGATGGCTTCAAAGTGTTTAGTCCATCTCTTCAGTATATCCGGATTCTCAGATATGGGAGTTGACCATCAGAACTTAGAAGGCGAGACCTCTCTGACGAATGAGGTCCATAGAGGTGCATGTTGATGTCCTCGTAGAACCGTTTTGAGTTGTTTATGTCAGTATAGCCCTGGATTTCATATGCCTTTGAATGTAGCCACGAGTCCTGTTTGGCCTGTATTTACGAGCACTATAGTGTAGGCCCCCTTTTTAGAAGCATATTACTGATGGATCATTTTGATGAGCACGATGTTTACGTCTATGATTTTCGGTGAACAGGGCTTGGATTTCTTCCTCATGCCAATCTAACCAGTCATTGCATCTTGCGGGTAGACGCTGGTAGACGTTGCGGGTGGACAGTCATTCACAATTTGTTTCAGTGTTGTCAAAAACGTGTAAAATGTCTGCCAGCTGATCGCCTAGATCTGAGATGAGTTTTCCAGCCACATCAGGATTCTTCAGTGTTTACATTGTTATGCTTCTTTCCCTGTGGGCGCCTCTTTGGTCTAATTTGGAACTTTATCTTAGATATGATGCGCCTGGGGTCTGTCCAACAGTCTGCACCACACATAAATGGTTACTCTGACATCATGCACGTCTCATTTTACAGACAATGCCGTCTTCGATGAGGTTTCAATGTGTAGGTGAGCGAGGATGCATATGTTGTTTTGTTACGAGTGATGGGTAAAAGATGGCATTGGTTATCTCTAAGGCATGTGTTTCGCAGGTCTGCAAAAGAAGTAATCAATTGTTGTTGCGGGTGCCCACTCCATTCTTCCAGTGACACCTTCCCATAGGCATAGTGATGAATCATGACTTACTCTGACATTAAAGTCACTGAACAGTATTTGCTGGTCATTTCTGCCCACTGAATTAAAGAAGGTATCCAGTTCTTCATAGGACATGTCTTTCACATCATCAGGGTTGGTCATTGTCGGAGCATAAGCACTTATCATGGTGGCCTTTCTCCCATTCTGTATCGTCATCAGGCAATTGTCGATACATGTTAGTAGATCAATTTGCTAGCGAGATTGCTCTTAACTGCAAAGTCAGCTCCAGCTTCAAGTCGCTCTTGATTGCTACCCCGGCCACACCAGAAGAAAGTGTATCCACCCCCATGTTCTGTAAGGTATTCATTGTCAGCCAAAAGAGTTTCAGAGAGAGCTGCAATACCTTGCGAGCTCTTTAGCAACCAGAGCTGTTCTCTTGTCGGGTCTATCGGCAGTAGGTTTGTCCACATTATATGCCAGTGGTGAGAGGTATTACCTTTCTTTTCTTTCCTTGGGTCAGCCTTAGCCAGCCTGTCAAGCATGATGCCCAATGTGTGGCCGCTGTTCGCATGTTAATACATACGAGGAGCCAAAGGTGAGGGATGGGTACTTTGGATGCAATGTCAAGGGAGTCGGGACCTACAGTATCATTAAAAGAACATGACATGACACCACGGACTTAATAACTACATATTCCCCAATGCAAGTAAACCATACATCCCAGAAGGAACATATCAGACAAGCAAAAGATGTAAAGAACCTCTTTCCATAACCACCCCTATGCCTAGTCAAGCAAAGTCAAGGGAAATGTGTTTTTGTTTGTGCATGCCGTTTGTGATCAATGAACAATCTAGCAGAGAGGCTAGTGATGTAGACTAAGACTGGCAAGCTATTGCCAGATCGTTGTGTGATGATATCAAATGATGATTAATTGGTCTTCTCTTGTTCCATCTCTATATTAAGGACAATAGTTTGTTACCTTTACCTACTAATCTCATTCTAACATTTGCTAGGATACTGTGTTAGTTTCGGATCATCCAGCCAATTAGACCAAACCAATGCATACAAATGCTGTAGATTATTATAATCCGTTGTCCTTTTAAAGAGTCTTCTAAAAAATCATGCTAAAACCTCATCAAATCAATTCTGAACCGTTCCATCTACCCTTTCATAAGTCATGTGTAAACATTCAATAGTAAATTAATGTCATGCAGCCGAATGCTGTTCCATACTATATTGGTATATACAAATATTTGAGAACCACTTAGGTTCCAAGTAAGTTTTGAAGATGTTGACAATGTTTCTAGATCGATCCCTTAAATGGTGCTTTTTGGTTACTGTTATTTGTCGCCTAAAATGTTTTATACGCAAACTTTTGACATGACATATTTAGTATGGTGTACAAACTCCGCTGATGTCCACTCTCTCTATTCACCATCCTTTAACATGCATGTTGTACCAAATATAGGCACAACATACATAGTCAGGACAGTCTATTTTTAAAGGAAGCTCATGATGCATGACCTGTTTTTTTAAATAATTACATCTACGTTGTGTTGCTATGGACACTCCCTTTCAATTAAGAAAAGAAAATTTAACGTTTATCATGACTTTAAAAGTTAGCTGAGTATGTACAGTAATGTACGATTAAAGCAGAAAAGTCATGAGGAAGGGCAACACCCATTGGATATAGGCCAAATGAATTGGTGCTAGGCTAGATACTGTTGCTAGGCAACCGTCATACAAAAAAAAGAAATGTTAACTCGTAACCCGAATATGCAGCAAAAAAAGTGCCCAGGAAGATTAAATGATCCCCCTAATATAATGTCGAATGTGTGGTTGCCATGCAAAATGCTGTTGCCAGGCAACATATCAGTATCCATGGATAATCTTCATTCTTTCAAATGTGTATTATTTGTTAACTGAGTACTCAGAGGTATACAAGTCTATAATAAGAGCCGAACATTGCATTAAAGTACAAAACAAGCCATCTATATATTGATATGTACATCCGAAGGTTAATTATTGAAAACCCCTTTGACCTTGAAACATTACCCTCATGGTTAAAACTGTTCTCAGACAAAGCCACACCTGTAATGTCTATTTATATGAAAATCAGGAATATTACTCATGTTAGTTCCGAGAAATTTGATTTAGAAGTGTTGAGTACCAGATATAGCACTGTGGAGCTTGTTAATGGGCCTTAATGTAGGAAAATACAGCAAAAATGTGCTTAGGAAAGGCGAAATAACCCTCTGAATATATGTCAGATGTGTGGTTTGCTAGGGAAAATAGTGTTGCTAGGCAACATGACAGTATCCATGGAGAATCTAGTATTTCAAATGTTTGTGTAACCAATGTTAACCGAGTTATCAAAGTATACAGGCCTATATATACATTTCTAAGGTAAACAAATATAAACAATATAGGTCATATATGTGGTTGCTAGGTAAAAGTCGTTGCTATGTAACATAATTGTCTCCATGGATAATCATATATATATTATTTGCTTTGCACTATCAAGGTTATTGATTGTATGTCTTGTATATTCATATTTTTAAAACTCAACTTACATATGTGTAAACGTCTACAAGTTATATTGTCTTAATGAACTAGATTTACTCTAATTGTGCAGGAATGTACAGCAAATGACATTTTCATGAAAATGTTGGTTTGGCTTGGCATATCCTAACAAACACCTATATCATAAATTATTGTTGAAATGCTAATTTTTCTTGATTTGTTTCACTTTAGAATCAAAATGAAGTCCATCAAAGTGAAATTAATGATTCAGATAATTTTTTTTATTCCGTTCTGAAAAGAAAATCACCTTGAAAAAAGAAAACGGCAAGCGTATATGCAAGTGTGACCTGCGAAACTGGTCCGCAGGTATTACAATAAATTAATCAATAAATCATATCAACACCTAACAAATCTATCCCTGGTTCATTTACTAGAAGACTTTATGGAAAGGAAGACACTGAAGATAATAACTTAACTTTAAACTCTTTATTGAATTCCAAATATACAACACCAAAACATAAACGAAAATTAAAAAAGGGGAAACCTAAAACGAAACTAAAACTAAAGACTAAAACCGAGAACCAAAAACTTAGCAAAGAAAGCTGCCAACTGAAAACCTAGCAGTAAAAACTAAAACTAACACTAAAGCTAAAACCTGAACTGAAACCTGATACAACACAGTTTTATACAGATTACAGCGTAACCATCAACACCTTATAATCAGCAATGCAAGGACAGCTTCCACCAGCACTACACTAACAAAATGGCTTTCGGGTCCACTGGTCCAGGATCCAACTTCACAACACGGTTACTTTTACGAGGAATGATAATAGCTTTCTAACACTTCATATTTATACCTTTTCTCTAAAAGCAAGATTCAAGTTGTTAGTAAACACCAAACAAACTTGGTGTAACTAAGAAAGATGACATAAAAGAAGAGGATATAACGCAGAACAAAGAGGGCATTGAACTTGTCCTGAGTTGGGCTTGCTGAGGGAGTGTTTGAATAGGGCTGCCCAGCAGCTTGGTACAAGGCGGGTTTTTATGGGGGACATGAATAGGGGCGATGCAGGATGGATCAATAGAGGGGTGGGTATGAAAGAAATTGGGTAGACTCATAAACTGACCAACTTGGCTTTCTTCCATGCTGTCTACCAACATTATACTGAGTACAGAACTAAAATGATAAATCATTACAGAAATATATATTCAAGTGTACAATCCTATAAATATATATTACGGTACAAAATTACCACAACATTCACCACTAGTTTAAACATTGTTGTCCTCAACAATGAAAAGCATATAAATATAATCTGAATGTAAAAATTGACCATAACATTCACCACTAGTTTGAATATTGTTGTCCTCAACAATAAAAAGAATCTAAATGTAATCTGAATGTAAAAAATGACATAACATTCACCACTAGTTTGAATATTGGTGTCCTCAACAATACATTACAGTCTAATATATATGACAAATTAACTATTATTCTACAGTCCAAACCTATCAGGGGCCTTACGTCGCCTTTTGGGGTATTGGGTTCTCTGGGGCTTGGGACGGGGTGTAGAGTCAGCTTCAGAAAGGGACATATCGGACTGAGGATGTCATCGGAAACCGTCTCCTCACCTACACTAACCGCTTCCTCTTCTTCGCTTGAGGCATCGTAGCCATCCGTTAGGAATGTGCATGCGGTCAGCATATTCCTATGAATGGTGCGCTCGATATCATTGTCGTCCCTACGTACAACATAAACAGACTGACCCTTGACCTTATTGATAACAGTGTAGGGATGCTCCTCCCACCTATCCGCGATCTTTCTCCTACCCCTGAGGTTCTTGTTTGCGACAAGCACTTTATCGCCTACCTTAAAGTCTATCCCCTTGGACTTCCGGTCGTACGCTCTTTTCTGCTTTGTCCTTGCCTGGTCAGCCGCAGTGTTAGCAGCGCGGAACGCATCCTCCAGGCCTTCTCTGACTTGCTGGACGTACTCGGCTTGTCCTTGGGTCGCATCCCTGTCCGCATCCATGTCCAGCACCAAGTTAGCTGGGGTCCTCGGTTCTCTCATAAACATCAGGTAGTGCGGCGTGAATCCAGTCGAAGAGTGGCATGTTGCGTTGTATGCGAAGGTCATGGCGGATACGTGATCCTTCCATCGCGGTTTCTGTTCGGGTAGTAGTGTCCCCAACATGTCGAGCAGGGTTCTATTGAACCTCTCCGTCATACCATTACCCTGGGGGTGATAGGGTGTGGTCCTGCTTTTGTCGACGCCCAGCAGACTGCACAGCTCTTTGATGACGGCGGCATCAAAAGATCTACCCTGGTCGCTGTGAATTCTCTCAGGGATTCCATAGTGCACAGCATAATTCTGCCACAGGGCTCTAGCGACGGTCAGTGCAGTCTGGTCTCTGGTCGGCTAGGCTTGGGCGTGACGGGTGAAGTGGTCGGTGATCACCAGGATATTTTCGATCCCACCCATAGATGATTCGAGGGACAGGAAATCAAGACATACCAGTTCGAGGGGGCGGGTCGACCTGATGCTCTCTAGTGGGGCTCTGGCATGTGGGTCTGGTGTCTTCCGCAGGGTGCACCGCTTGCATCGCTGTACATATGATCGCACCTCGGCAGCTATACCTGGCCAGAAACAGCGGGATTGTAGGAGATGAAGAGTCCGCTCATAGCCTGGATGTCCCATTTCGTCGTGAATGCTGCGAAGAAGTTGATTCCGCTGTTTCCGTGGGAGAACAGGTACAGCTGACTTACTATCTTTAACTCGGTACAACAGCATCCCGTCCTTCAGCTCGAGATGCTCCCATTTCCCAAGTAGTCTCCTCACTAGCCGCGTCTCTTTGCGGCTCTGCCGTCGACTGGGCCTCTGTCCCTGGGATATCCATTCAGCTACCTTTCGCACAGCTTCATGTGCTTCCTGCGCTGCTATTACATCTTGGGCGCCAATTCTCGCTTCAAGTTTAGTCGACCCCTGGCCCACCGTTTGCTCCGACGTTGAGGCATGAGTCGCCATGTTGAACGCAGTGGCTTGGTGAGATGGTGACTCGGACTGTGGGTTAGGTTGTCTTACTTGCTTATGTTTGCCGTGAACTGCCTCATCAAAGATCACCTTAACATCTTTGCTCGCGAGTCTCGATAAGCTGTCAGCGTTGTCATTTGCCTTCCCAGGCCTGTACTTGATGTCCATGTCGCAGTGAGAGAGGTCATTCACCCAGCGTTGACCGTGTGCGTCCAGCTTAGCACTGCTAAGCACATATGTCAGTGGATTGCTGTCCGTGACCACCGTGACCCTACGCCCGTAGATGTAGACACGGAACTTTGTTGTAGCTGCCCAATAAAGCGCCTTAAACTCTAGCTTGTGAGCTGGATAGCGAGCCTCTCCAACGGTAAGGGAGCGGCTTGCGTATGCCACCACCCGCTCGCGGCCATCTTGTACCTGGGCAAGAACAGCTCCCAAGCCGTCACCTGGTGCGTCCGTTTGGAGGATGAAGGGCAGGGTGAAGTCTGGGTAGGCTAGGACTGGTGTATTCAACATCAAATTCCGGAGTGTGTCGAATGATGACTGGCAGTCCTTATCCCAAAGAAACGGGGTAGATGGTGGTTTCTTGGCGTATCCTTTCTTACCACCAATCAGCTTGAAGAGTGGCCTCGCTATCTTGGCGTAATCCTTCATGAATCGCCGATAGTAACCAGTGAAGCCAAGAAACCTCCTCACCTCCTTCTTCGTCCTTGGAGCAGGCCAGTCATGTACAGCTTCCGTCTTCTCTGGATCTGTCGCCACTCCCTCTGCTGACACAATGTGCCCCAGGTATTTCACTTTGTTGCGTAGGATGTTACATTTAGACGGCTTTAGCTTGAGTCCATGTTCGCGAAGTCGGGCGAAGACACGCTCCAATCTCGTGAGATGCTCCTCCAGTGTAGAACTGAAGATGATGATATCATCCAAGTAGATGAGCAGATCACTCAGATTCATGTCGCCGAACACAGTAGTCATCAGCCTTTGAAACGTCGCTGGGGCATTCATCAATCCGAACGGCATCCGGGTGTACTCAAACAGGCCCATGGGGGTTGTAAACGCCGTCTTCGGTTGGTCACCCTTCGCCATCTGCACCTGTAAATATCCGGCCATAAGGTCGAGGCTAGTAAAGTACTTTGCCTTACCTAATGCGTCGAGGGACTCGTCGATGCGGGGGAGGGGGAAAGCATCTCTTTCCGTGCGGGAAATCAGCTTCCGGTAGTCGACGCATAGGCGGATATTCCCGTCCTTCTTTCGGACGACCACGATGGGGGATGCAAATGGGCTTTTACTGGGTTTAATGATGCCGGCTGACTGCAGCTCCTGGAGATGATCCCTAACTTCATGGAAATCAGACGGTGAGATCCGTCTATAGGGCATCCGGAATGGGGTGGGGTCGACGAGGGGGATATCGTGTACGATGGTATCTGTGCAGCCAAAATCTTCTGGTCCCTTGGAGAAAACATCTGCATTTCGTTGAAGTACCTCCTGTAGCAACATGGACTCTGCCGATGAAAGGCCTTCGGTTGGCAGTTCCAGTCCAGCCACAGGCTCAGCAACGTCCTGTCGCAAAACGTTCACACGTGTAGCAGAATCACCAAGACCTGTATTGTTCTCAGCGTGACTCGTAGAGGTGAGTTGTCCGCTGGCGGGGTACAGCGGGTTCGCGACTTCTATCCTACCCAGCGGCCTATGTCTTCGCAGAAACACTTCGTCGCTGGAAAGGTTGGTTAGCGTTATCTTGACTCGGCCATCGTTGACTTCTGCGAGCGTCGATTCTGTCTTGATGCCCACCAGTTCGTCGTTCTCTTCGACCAGGGCCGTGAAGATCCTTCCACGGGTGAAATTTGGGGCACATGCATCAACGTCTACCTGCTGACCGGGGCGTAGCACTAGTGGTTTCCTCCCTTCATAGCGCACAACTCCTACGTGACCCGAGCGGTCTGCCAGGTCGAGCCCGTCGCTGTTCATAGCCTCAAATGCTACGAAGCAGGGTATCGAAGAAGCCTTCACGAAGTGCATGAACTTCCGCCCGTGCTTGCTGTGGAGCTGGTCCCGAGAGGCGCGGAGAGCATTAGTCCCAAGCAGGCAAGAGATCTTCCCCGTCTTCTGAATCGCTGGGACGACTAAGGCAGGAACAGACTTCAATCCTGTCCCCAGGAACTCGATGTCTAGTAGGATGACACCTTCATACGGGACGGCCTGGCCACCAGCACCTTCCAGCTGAATACTGGTCTGCTTAATCTCTCTCTTTCGAAGCACAGGGTGATGTCTCACGTAGTCTGCGGTGATGGTGGTTACCTGTGAGCCTGTATCTAATATAGCGTGGCACTGCTGATCACATACAGTGATAGCCACGCTATTAACTGGACCCACCAACTCTCCACCTCTGGACTGCTCCTCTTCTACTTGGCTCTCGCTCAGCTCAGATTCCTTAGGGCAGGATTGGTTGAGGGAACCCACAGAATGCCCTCCATCTGTGGGTCGTACTAGTTGCTGCTGGGAAGGGGCACTTTGCTGGGATGGGGCATCTTGCATCTGCCGTTGATTAGGGCAAGACCTTGAAAAGTGACCCAGCTGTCCACACGTGTAGCAGACGCTAAGCTGAGGTCGCCTTTCTCGTCGCCCTGCTCCTATCCCTCTGTCGTCACGGGGGCCTCTGGGTTGCTGAAGCTGGCTCTCGAAGGCAGCTATTCTCTGACGATTCTCCTCCATGGCCCTGTTCACCGAATCCATGGCCATGTTCACAGACTCCATTTGCTGCTGCTGGGTCGTGACCAGCTGATGCATAGCCCGTGTCAGCTCATCGATGACTCGATTCTCGGGTGGTGCTGGCTGTCTAAGCTCTGCCTGTCTTGGCTCTGCCTGTCGCACCTCCTGTCTGTAGACCTAGGCTGAGTTATGACGTTCTTCCTCCGCGATGATGCGCAGCTCTCTCCTCAAGTCGCGGAACGTCATCTCCCGAGGCCGCATCGGTGCAAGTCGAGCCTTCACTCCTTGATCCCGTAGACCGCGCATGAACTGGATGCACAGCATGCTGTCACGTGCCGCCTGCTCGAACATCGCTGCTCTGTCTCCCCTGTCCTTCGCGACCCGCAGCTTTGCCTCAAGAGCAACAGCATACTCGGTGGCCGTCTCGTTGGAGTGCTGGACCCGCGCGTAGAAATTCGCCATCGGTGAGGTAGTGTAGTCCGCATCACCATACTCCTCCAACAGCTCCCGAAAGGCTGCAGCCGGTGTGAGGCATCGGTCGCTATCCAGCTCCAAGTTCAGGATGAGGTCCCGAGCCCGTCCTCCGGTATGTCGAACGACCTCGTTGAACTGCACATGTGGAGGCATTGGACCTTTTGACTCAAGGATATACTTCATGTCCCTGACCCAATCCTCCACCTTAAGTCCTCCTTTGCCGCTGAATGTGGGCACTGTCTTCACCTGGTGCGATATGTCACGTAACGTGGTCCGCTGCTCCATGCTAGCTCTGCCCTTGACGGCATGGGGTCTAACCCTGCAAGTTGAAGAGGGGTAGCTTCCCTAAACCGGTCCCACTCGGGTGCTGGTCCGATCGTTGTCGTTCCTGCTCTCAGCGGTGAGCACGTGAGTTGACAAGTTCAGTGGGGTGGGCGTCTCCATGTTGATTCCTGTAACCTTGCTATGCTGTGTCAGGCTTATCATATTAAAAATATTCCCTTTTTGGCCTATTTAATCAAAGATCCTACATACATAAGATGCCCAACTCTCCCGATTTTACACGGCCGCTGTTGAAACGGAAGCGGAAGCGGTATTTTAGCACATGGAGTCTGCCGCCCGCTAGCGTTGAGCAACTAAAACTCGAACGAGCGTCTATAGTAATTCCATTAGACATGTTAGACATCGTGTCGGAAAAGTGATTTATTTCTATCAGAAGGCATCTAACTTTTAACGAAACCTGGTTTAAATGAAAGAATAGAACCTATATTAGATATCCTAGGTAGATTTCTTGAGGAACTTTTCCTCTGAAAGCCAGCGGACTCACTTTATTAGACCATACCCCATAGCTTGAAAATCATGATACAACTCTTGAAAGGTTTGTTATATTTTGAATTTAAGCAATTTAAAATCTGAATTGATGTAAAAGGTAATAACTTAATTTTTTGCCTCTTTCCGGTAAAAAAATATAGCAAACCTCAATCCTTTTGGAAAAAACAAACAAGCGTGATTTTCTAGCAATTTGAGCATTTTAACTCAAATTATTTAAGTTTCTTTTAGCCACAAAAAATTTTCATTTTATTTTTTTTGTTGCCATTTTCTTTAAAAGAAAAATATTTATTTTTAGGAACAAAATAAACGGGCCTTTAGCAGCTTAATATCACAGCTTATCATAATACATATCTCAAGATTTCATTTCAATCTGAGAATTTCATCTGCTCTTTTTTTTCAATGGGATGGGTTCAGTTATGTGAGTATACATTTGACCATGCATGGCCAACGTCACCAAATATTAATTATTGTTAGACTCTGGTCCAGTTTATATCTTTCGCCCATTTTTGTAATGAGCTCATTAAATGACAATGGTTTCTTTAATTTATTCAGCGGTTCTTCAATTTAATCCATAGTTCTCAATAGAGTTTTCACACCTCCCCGGGATCCTTCAGGCTACACAACAGGGCCTGTCAGTTCAAACTTCTAACTCAACATAGTATTTACAGAAATAGAGACGGCTTAAATATAAACTGGACCTCTATTTATTTGGATTTTCATGATTGAAACAACTACAATAAAATTATGACAATACACAATACTGATTAAGAGTTACACTTACGTTATTTATTCAGCTTTCTGGATTTGAGTCAAGCTTTTGACTCTATCAATCACAATATTCTTTTACATAAAGAAAAATCTTATGAATTAAGAAGTATAGTACTTTCATGGTTTGAAAATTATCTTAAGCACCGCTATCAAATCGCAGTATATAACAATGTTTGTTCTGAACTGTTACAAGTTACATGTGGAGTACCCCGCCCAAGGATCAATTCCAGAACCACTTCTATTCTTACTATTCATGAATAATTCAGTTAATTGTCCCCATACTCTTAAATTTGTGCTTTTTGCTGCTGATACCAATATTCTTTTTTCTCACAATGATATTAATACCTTATGTCAAATTATAAATAATGAAATGAAACATGTATCACTATATGGTTCAATTGTAAGTGTTATTTCAAATGATTCCATAAATACCTTAATAATTAAAATTAATGACATTCTAATTCAGCGTGTTCAATCAACTTATTTCTTAGGTGTAATTATTGACCAACATTTAGCCTGGAAAGATTATATACTTGCCATTTCAAACAAAATATCAAAGAGTATTGGTGTCATCAGTAAATTAAGTCATATCTTTCCCCAAAATATATTGATTTTTATTATACACCGTGTCCCAGAAAAAACGAAACCGGGTTTCATGGCAGAAATTTTATGTTATAATGAATAATTTCCTTGATGATATATATATGTCTGAAAAGCTATGTGTCTCTTCTTTTATTTGATATACAACTTATGGCACATAATTCACGCATGACTGAATTAGAACGATAGAAAGTGGTGTTACCAAAATTCAATTTGCGCGCAGAAATTGCAAGTTTGGGTGATGTTTTGGGGAGAGTTTTAAGAGTAGTAAATGTACTTATTTTGAAAAAGGACAGACACCGCATGAAAATTCATAATTTTATCTTTTATATGACACCTCATGATTAAAAAATAAATTATATATGCCAGAGAACGAATACAATGAAAACATGCTTGATTCCAGCCTAAATGAGTAACTTTCCTGATATAGCCTGTTTCCTGATCCCCATGTTTGTGTAAATTCACTCATGCATCAAAGTCCATTGTCAGCTGCTAGTCAGGAAAGCTGAGCGACTTCTTACTCAACTTTCACTCATTCGGGCAGAAATCAGGCATCTTTTCATTGTACTTGTTCTCTGGCATAAATCATTTATTTTTTTAGCATGAGGTGTCATGTAAAAGATAAAAATATGAACTTTTATGTGGTGTTTGTCCTTTTTAAAAATAAGTACGTTTACAACTCTTAAAACTCACCCAAGCTTCAAATGTATGCGTGCAAATTGAATATTGGTAACACCACTTTCCATTGTTCTAATTCAGTCATGCTTGAAGTATGTGCCATAAGTTGCACATCAAATGAAAGAAGAGACACAGAGCTTTCTAGGCATACATATATCATCAATTAAATTATTCATTATGACAGAAAATTTCTGCCATGAAACCCGGTTTCGTTTTTTTCTGGGACACGGTGTATAATACCATGATCCTGCCAATTTTAATGTACTGTAATGTTGTCTGGGCAAATACATATCCATCGATGCTTCAAATGTTGTTTAAACTTCAAACACATATTGTAAGAATTTGCTCATTGTCTGATTTTCATGGTCACTCAAAACCACTGTTTAAAACATGAAATTTCTACTAAATCAAAATTGTATTGCCCTAATGGTTTTTAAGCATAAACACGATAATTGCCAAAGAATCTTGCCACTCTGCTAAAAAGTATAAGAAATCAGAACACAATTATAATACTAGAAATCCCCAAAATTACTTTGTTGAAAAATTTACATCAACTACTTCATCATATACTTTCAAACACACTGGTCCTGTAATATGGAATTCACTCTCTCTCTCTTTGTATTCAAAACACTGCTTTTCTCAATTCGTTTAGGTCTAAACTGAAAAAAAAAACCGTATAATTAATAACTGTTTTCACTGAATAATCCATTAACCTCTTATTGTAATTACTACCATGTACCTTGTTGGAACCGTCCTTTTGTCTGTACTTATTTATGATTGTTACAATACTAAGTAATTAGCAATTTTTTAATTTTTTGATACTCCCTCGACAGAACCTCTTATGGTTTTATTTGCAGCCTCCAAATTCATTTCCATGCCTTTTCGTAACTCCCCGAACTTCTTTTAATTGTATCTTTTATATTTCTTAAATAAATTGTATTTTATGTATATTTCTATTTATATTTGTAACCCTTTTCATCTTGGATTTGAATCGAATAAATATGAAAATAAGCTGAATACTTGACAATTACAGTGAATTACTTGTTTGACTACTAGGCTACTATACTGTACAATAATACAAGTACATCCCAACTTGTAGTCCAGATCAAATCGGGAACTTTAGTTGCCAACCGCTAGTTGGCGCACTCCTTCAAACTCCCACAATTCCGCGCGTTAGCGTTTCACTTTTTGACCGAGAGTTGATCATCTTATGTATGTAGGATCTTTGATTCAATTCATTCAAGTTTTCCCAATTTGGTGAGTTATTATTTAAATTTACAACAGTGTTTCTTTTCAGTCTTCCCGGGTTTCGGCACCAAAATTATGTGACCTGCGAAACTGGTCCGCAGGTATTAAAATTAATTAATCAATAAATCATATCAACACCTAACAAATCTATCCCTGGTTCATTTACTAGAAGACTTTATGGAAAGGAAGACACTGAAGATAATAACTTAACTTTAAACTCTTTATTGAATTCCAAATATACAACACCAAAACATAAACAAAAACTAAAAAGGGGGAAACCTAAAACGAAACTAAAACTAAAGACTAAAACCGAGAACCAAAAACTTAGCAAAGAAAGCTGCAAACTGAAAACCTAGCAGTAAAAACTAAAACTAAGACTAAAGCTAAAACCTGAACTGAAACCTGACACAACACAGTTTTATACAGATTACAGCGTAACCATCAACACCTTATAATCAGCAATGCAAGGACAGCTTCCACCAGCACTACACTAACAAAATGGCTTTCGGGTCCACTGGTCCAGGATCCAACTTCACAACACGGTTACTTTTACGAGGAATAATATTAGCTTTCTAACACTTCATATTTATACCTTTTCTCTAAAAGCAAGATTCAAGTTGTTAGTAAACACCAAACAAACTTGGTGTAACTAAGAAAGATGACATAAAAGAAGAGGATATAACGCAGAACAAAGAGGGCATTGAACTTGTCCTGAGTTGGGCTTGGGCTGGGGGAGTGTTTGAATAGGGCTGCCCAGCAGCTTGGTACAAGGCGGGTTTTTATGGGGGACATGAATAGGGGCGATGCAGGATGGATCAATAGAGGGGTGGGTATGAAAGAAATTGGGTAGACTCATAAACTGACCAACTTGGCTTTCTTCCATCCTGTCTACCAACATTATACTGAGTACAGAACTAAAATGATAAATCATTACAGAAATATATATTCAAGTGTACAATCCTATAAATATATATTACGGTACAAAATTACCATAACATTCACCACTAGTTTGAATATTGTTGTCCTCAACAATAAAAAGAATCTAAATGTAATCTGAATGTAAAAATTGACCATAACACAAGGTTAGATTGTTTGCTAGGGAAAATGATGTTGCTAGGCAACACAATTTGATTAATATTTGCTTACAAATTATGTCAGACTGTTCGCAATGATTTTGTCATTCCATTAATAGTGTTAAAATCATTGGAAACATACATTTATTTTTTAAAATATTAAATAATTGGTAAGTAACTAATTTTTTTCAAAATTTCACTTGTATTTCATGTGAAAAGGGGCATGTGTCACATAATTGGCGTTGCCATGGTTACGAGCAACTATTTTAATGGGGGGTTAGCATTTCTCGGGAGCTGGGTTCATGACCTTTCCTCTGATACCAAATTGTCCATGCCCGTCCGGGGGTGCAGCCAAATCCTAAAATAAGGCTCTTTCTGGACTTGGCTCATGGACTTTAAGGGCTAATGAGAGTTTGCATGAATTACATACAAATATTCATGATGTATGAAGTAAGGATTTTGTCATTGACCTTGAGGTGAACCTTAAGTGATCTTAATATGTATAGGTCACTCATGATCTTTAAAGGAGTTTAAAACTGATATCATACTTTCATGGGCGTAAATACTTACGTAACACCTATTCATCAGGGGGGGGGGGGATGAATGAATACATCATCCCCCCTGTTGAATGAATATCAATGACAGATTTACGCCCAGGAGTATTGCTCATGTAAGTTCCGAGAAATGTGATTTAGGAGTATGGAGTAGCAGAAATAGCACTAAAAAGCTCGCTAATGAGTCAGTTTAAATATGTATCACGTGATTGGCGTTGCCATGGTTACGAGCAAATATTTGTTTGGGGGGTCAGCATTTCTTGGTAGCTGGGTTCATAACCTATCCTCTGATACCAACATTTCCGTGCCCGTCGGGGGGTGCTACGGATTTCATTTTTTCTGCCTCGGCTCATGGACTGGTGACACGACATTTGCTCCGCCGACATATGCTCCGCCGACAATTGCTCCGAAAAATGCGACAAATGCTCCGCGACAAATGCTCCGCGATATTTGCTCCGCCGACATTTGCTCCGCCGGACAATTGCTCCGCCGACAAATGCTCCGCCCGACATTTGCTCCGCCGACAAATGCTCCACCGACATTTGCTCCGCCGACAAATGCTCCGCCGACATTTGCTCCGCCGACAAATGCTCCGCCGACATTTGCTCCGCCGACAATTGCTCCGCCGACAAATGCTCCGAGATGCGACAATTGCTCCGCCGACATTTGCTCCCGCCGACAATTACTCCGCCGACAAATGCTCCGAAGATGCGATAATTGCTCCGCCGAAAATGCTTCGAATATGCGAACAATTGCTTAGCCGACAATTGTTCCGCCGAAATATGCTCCGGAGATACGACATTTGCTCCGGTTGACAATTGCTCCGCAGAAATGTATGCTCTGAAGATGACAGTACTTCATATGGTCCAAAAACAACATATGTTTCTCAACCATAATTGTTCCACCGACATTTACTCCGCTGAAGATTAAACTCTTGAATGAATTCTCAAGTACCTTTGGTATGAAGTGCGCTTTTATATGTTATGCGAATCTCTTGTGAAATTGGAGTACAATCGATTCAGTAACCATCGATTCATTAAAATATTGTATTGGCTGGTTTGTTTGTTTCTACGTTTCTTTATACAGGGTGTGTGGTGGGGGGGGGGGGGGGGGGGGGGGGGGAGGCAGTCAAGCCCAGTGTTGTAAGGATGCGTGACCCCTGCAGCCTGCATCTAGTAGCAGAAGGGGAGGCGCAATAAACACACAACACTGGCTTTAGTTTTTGATGTTACATTGGGGTTCGACTGGAGTCGAACCACGGACCCTCATAGTATCCGAAAATGCTGTGATGAATAGTATACTGTTCCAAGCAATCATCAATGCGAAGGGCATGATACTGGTGTTAAGATCGATCATGAATAGAAAAAAACAAAAGTCTTATAATCACTGCATTTGTATTACTCAGACTCTTTATGAATCAAGAACTTGTTCCGCATTAGTTCAAAATTTATCCACGTTTTATCAAAATTCAAAGAACGTTATTTTCACCCACTGTTAAATTTTCGGAGTTCCAATTTTGTTTAGATTTGTTCATCGTTCACTGAACAACGAGGGCCCAATTTGTGACACTTCTAAACGGCCCCCCCCCCCCCCCCCACTCCCGTAAACGATTAAGGCTGCCTTATTGTCCAACAGAAAAGCACAAACTTCCAATGCATTTTGCGTTCTTATAAACGGAAGGATTGGCAGGAAGTACCAGAAAATTGAAATTCAATAATCTAAGGAATTGAGGGGTCCTCTTACCTCCACAGTGAGGTAAGATGGACACTTTACCCCCTTTAGTGACTATGACGTCATATTCCATAAAAAGCAATATGTGATCAATTTTATTGTTAATTGTGAAGAATAGATTGTCTTCTGGACGATGTGATCTTTATTTAAAGGGGTAGTACAGTTTTGGTAAGGCTGAACTTTAGTAACCAACCCTGGACAGTTACTTGATAAACTAATGGTTATAACTCCACCGTGCTCGAATGGTATACAAAGTAAAAGTAAAACGCCTGTTTTTGGACCATTTGAAGTACTGTCATCTTCAGAGCATATATTTCTGCGGAGCAATTGTCACCGGAGCAAATGTCGTATCTCCGGAGCATATTTCGGCGGAACAATTGTCGGCTAAGCAATAATATTCGAAGCATTTTCGGCGGAGCAATTGTCGCATCTTCGGAGCTTTTGTCGGCGGAGTAATTGTCGGCGGAGCAAATGTCGGCGGAGCAATTGTCGCATCTTCGGAGCATTTGTCGGCGGAGCAATTGTCGGCGGAGCAAATGTCGGCGGAGCATTTGTCGGCGGAGCAAATGTCGGTGGAGCATTTGTCGGAGGAGCAAATGTCGGCGGAGCATTTGTCGGCGGAGCAATTGTCGGCGGAGCAAATGTCGGCGGAGCAAATATCGCGAAGCATTTGTCGCGGAGCATTTGTCGCATTTTTTCGGAGCAAATGTCGGCGGAGCATATGTCATGGAACCCATGGACTAGTAGGGAGTATCACGTAATGTTCCTCTCCGACGGATTAGATCCCGCTGGAACATTCCATGATGTTCCCGACAACAAATATTACAAAGTAAATTTCTGTTATGTTGTATGATTTAGTTTATGCACACAAGTAGCAAATTGTCGCCCTTTTGTTTTGCAACCTTCGCTTGCCATGGTATCGAGCAGGGATTATGATTTGTTAGTTTAGCATTCGGTCAAAATTGACCCTACCATGGGGTCATAAAATGCGACATAGAACAAAAACTACTAAACCGAACTTACTGATCTTGTTTTTTTCTCAGTGAAAGAATCCCCACCCGGTAAATATCTGTCCAAATATTTCCGGAAGTAGGCCTACACATTTTCGTTTTATTTGGATCACCCTGTTTAAACATATCGATGACATCCTCTATGTTCTATTCTTCTTTCGAGTTTAAGTAGAGGGCTAGCGGCAATACTAGACTACAAACTATAATGTTTCTACTCGAATTAGGATTCTGCATACAATACCAGTTTTAATTAATTTAGTCCTTGGGGGTGGACCACCCGGCCTTAGATAGAAAACAAATAGATTATTAATAATGTCATTAATTTTTCTTTACAATTTTTAGTCAACCAAAATAGTAAGTCCCAGAAATCTGTTTCATTTTCATTTGTATCCGCGGTAGCCATGGTAGGGGTGTTTGTTTTGCCTAATGTGGTCACATGGTAGACTTTAGTATAGTGCTTAAAGTTGTTAAAAGATTTGAATATACGGGAGCACATCCAGTGTATCATTACATCTCATCAGCCAGCGGACGTGGTTTGTTTTTTCTTCGTAAGGATCGTAATTTCGCAGTTAGGAAGGGTCAGAATCAATCACTTCAAAAGGTTAATAATCCCGATTACTGTTTTTACATTCTGATCTGGCCACAGTTTTTTTTTTCTTTTTCCAATTATTGTAACTACCATGGCAACCAGAGAGACCTTGTCCTTGTCCTCTTGTATAAATACTGAGAATCTACATCGAACGGGATTTGAACTCGGATCGCCTGCGTTGATAACCCATCACTCTCCCCCACTTTGCCACAGCAAGCTGGCGACAAAAATACATTCGTACATTCGATTGCCCACCAAACTATACATAATGGCATTATATGATCGGTCGTGCATTTCAGAGTAAAAGTTCCAAATTTGACAGTCTGGTATCGACTACGAATGGGTGATTTCAAGTATGGTGTTGGGGTTAGTGTTAGTGTTGAGGATGAAAAACTCGGAAAAACTGCCTCTAATCTGAGCTAAACACCAGCTTCCAGATTAAGAGGAGGTCACGAACTTTCCGAAAACGATCATACCAAATCGCTACAAACCCTGATATCGATATCAGGATCGATAGTGTTAGTCAACACCAGACAAATATCACCAGAACCCCTTTAAAATGGTGACGAAAACTTTCATATGCTTACGAATTATAGAGCAAATCGTAATAAAGACTAACCACATGCATGCATTGAACACCATAATTAGAAGAAAATATTCAAACCATTCACTTGATCGGTACGATGTTAGTGGATATTCCCTATTTTTCGTGGAATTCGTAACTAAACTCGCAAGAAATGTGCGCGACTCTCTTTAAAAAATTGAATGCCCGCCGCGCGCAGAGACACATCGCTAGCACTAGCGGTTTGCATAGCCGACGATGAAGGCATAACTCGCAGTGGCAACACGGTACAAGTTCGGAGTGAATATCGATAGTACGTGACATGATATAGTTTGATTAAATCTGTCACGTGATCATTAGGGATTCTGTGGCGGAGTGGGTAAGGCCGGTCGCACGTGTATCACGTAATAAATTAATTGTTAGAAGTGGGTTCGAGTCCCCGATGTGGTAACTTTTTTTTTTTTTGCCATTATTAAAAACAAATCTCGTAGAGCTTTGAACTCAATTACAAGTTTTTATAAAATGTCAAAGATGTACAAACAATTGTCAGTGTATACATTACGTACAGGGTCCTCTAGAGGAGTGTGTGTTGGGGTGGGGGGGGGGGACAAATAATCATCATGAATCACGATGTTTCAAATATAAACTAATGACAACAAGATTCTGATCTTTCTCATTCTCAACATCGAACTGAAAAGGTGTAAACTAAGTATTTTGAAAGTAGCAGTCATTCATAGGCTTTTTTAAAACATGGGAGCTAGAACGTATAAGGCCTATTTATCAAAACATTCTGGTTTCGAAAATAATTAGCTGCCTGAAAAGGGGGTAACAAGTTTGCAAGAATCACAGGAATTAACCACCTCTGTATGATATTGTACGTGTGGCTCGACAAGGCTGGGGGCCATTATCCCCCCCCCCCCCCCCCCCCCACCTCCGAGATTTGTTTTATTGCTCCAAACCGTAAAGCTCGGACCTACCGTTACTAAATCACGTTACGAAATCCTGAAAATCGCTCAATTTCGTGATGTGTGTACAAAACAACTGGCCAATATAAGTTTTCGTTCAAAATAGATACATCGTTGGTTTGGTCTGGTTTACATTTGTAGTGTTGTTTTGGTGCTCAAAAAGTTAAATTATAGTTAGAAATGAAACAAACAACATAAACAATACAAATGCAGAAGTATAAAAACAAAGAAATAATTATGTACATAAAATAATTAATTATAAAAACAATAAAACACATAAGGAAGAAACTGGCTATTCCAATTTGTTTTGATGAATTAATATTCTATACCAAAATAATGGTCTAAATAATTTATGTAGTGAAAAATGTGAATATCAGATTTATGGGTAAAATATGAATTGTATGTCCTTATTTGCGTAAATTACTATAGATATTCAAATTAATACATTCATTAAAAAAATAAGATTTTCATTGCGTTTCATAAACTTCACTTAAGTAAAATTTCACAAATTATCTAGGATGATACCTTTTTTTACATGCTTAGACAAACGAAAACACCACCATTTCAGTTCAGAATTGTGATTTGTATGCCCACCTAGCAACAGTAACACTAACACCAGCTCGATCTGTACTTGAAATGACTTTCATTTCGATCCCTATGGAAGTTGTTATCTCTATGGAGTTTTGCGTATACATGCTCAACACTAACACTACTGGGCAGATTAGCAGACGACGCTAAACACCAGCAACCACGTGGCACTGCCGGAAGTACGAGGTCAAACCTCTAACACCAACTCATTTCAAGTACGGTGTTAAGGCTGCAGTTAGTGTTTAATAAACACTAACACTAGCTCAACACCATCTACGATAGTATATTGTCATATCAATAAACACCGCCTGTCGGAAACGGAAGTTTGTACAACGGTGAAATCAGAGGTCATCATGTTAACACCATCCTAACACTAAGTCATTTCAAGTATGGTGTTTAAGCCCGATTTAGTGTTTAATAAACACTAACACCAGGTTTAAACACCATACTTGAAATCACCCATTGTAGAGAAATGTTTATATCGACTCACTGCGGAAACGCCCATGTGAGCAATATCGGCCATATCCAAGATTAGTTCCAATGTATGAAGGCGATTATTCAACAACTTCTATTTTCTGAAACATATATAACAATAGTCAAATAAGCACTTGATGTTTGTATGTTGGCAGTGGCGTATATCTAGCGGCCATACACTGGGGACACACCCCACAATAAATTGACAATATGAATTTTAAAAATCCGATAATCAAAGGAGTGGCGAGGCGTGGGGGCACATCCCCCCTCCCGAAATAAAAAATAATATGATAACTAAAATAATCATTATACATGTAATTATAAAATTATTCGAGGGGGGGGGGGGGGGTGGGGGGGGGGGGGGGGTATCATACCTAACCTGTAAAATTAATTAAATATATGTATACAAAGTGTGTCCCGAATATTATGTGAGTGTGGGAAACCAGACCAGGAAAAGTCCTGTAATGTTTCCGTCATAGTTTTCAAATTCAAAAAGTATCCAGCACTTCAGAAACAAAACATACAATTTCGGAACCAAAAGAAAAGAAAAGCATTTGTTAAAGTGATTCAAATACAAAATAAATACATATTAAAGCGGAATATTCAAACAGCAAAGGTTGCTTTCATGCCTACTTTCGAATCCGCTTTCATGGTAATCGTATATGAAAAAGAAACTAATCAAATCGTACAATTGATTGTATTTAAAATTGGTTTTATTGATGCATTGGTACTGTACATTGGCATTGTAACAATGTCATCACTTTTAAATTATTTATTATATAAATATTAATTAAATCTACAGTATCTCATATGATATATTTTGGTTTGTTACTTCCCAACCGGCTGCATCTAAATAGAATACATTCATCGTTACATAGCACTTTCATTTCCACATTTCATCTGCATCCAACGTTAAATTTCATTCCATGTATGCCTAGTTATGTAGCATAATGTGTTAAATTATTTCTTTCGAGGACCAACAAAACCTCAGACCGGCAATGTTTAAAATGTTGGTCTCGCACATAATCTCTAATATGTTAGTTCATGGAATTCCGATTATTTGTTTTTTCTCAATGTATTACTAATGCAATTGTAATGTTTTATGGGAAAGTAAATGTCTTTAGCATTATTATTTTGAATATCATGAGATTATGTTAAAAATAAATGAATAAATCAAATCAAATCAACCAAGGCTTCACGTAATAAATTCAAACATAGGGAAACTGACTAGAAATATTTGATATAATGATAATAATAGGTTGCTCTTCCGCAGGTTTTCTCAACGCGCTTTACATTTGATATAATGTATTATAAAAGAAAATTAGCACAACAAAATAATTGATTTAACAACTAAGCTATAGCGCTTGTGATTGATGTGCGTCACAGTTCCTAATTAGCTAACTATGATTATGTGCGAGGAATCACAAAAGTAATGCATTTCTTTTCAGATCAAACAAAGGGTATTCTCAGGTTTGATTCCATTAATGGATGCTAAATTGTATTTGCTAACTTTCTTTTAGTTTATGATATTCATTCCTGGTCAGAGCTGACTATAATTATGTTTGAATTTACTTGATTAAAAAAGCTGCATCAATTCGGTGATTCCTCGCACATGCCACCAAGTTGATTTTTATTACCATTTAACAATTACACCGTAATACGAAACTTATTTGGTCTAATAGGTGCAACTTTGGATCACATGAGACCTGTTACTTTCGTCATATATTTACAAGTGTCGTATTTTTTAAAATCAATAATAACAGCCTTTACAAACAGGGTCCGAAATCAAGCAACGACATTGTATTGACGATATTAAACGATATTAAAATGCTATTTATTCCATGAGCACCTATTTTAGGAAGCTGGCTAGCTAGCACCACCCGAAGGGAGTTGATAAATTGCCGCGTCAAGCTCGGAGGGGCATGCAGTGGGCGTGTTTTCGATAACTGGGGTAAAATTAAGTTGAAGAGTGGACGATTTCATATGAGGCGCTAATATATTTAAATACAAATTATCTATTAAAAATTGACAAGATGAGGAAGACATTTAAATAATGATAGAAAATTGGGTGTATTAAATCATATATGTAATTGGGACCTCATGAACCCCATGATCAAACACTGGTAGCCGTTTCGAGAAAAATCTAGTGTAACAGGAGATTTGCCAGTAAGAATTATTCGTGAATTTTCTTATGAATTATGTGTACCATTGGCCGATATCCTTAATGTGTCTTTTGGAACTGGTATTATTCCTAATCTTTGGAAGTATGCCCAAATTGTTCCTATACCTAAGAAAAATACACCCACAATTGCTGATCTTAGACCAATAGCTTTAACAAGTCACTTTGCTAAAATATGTGAATCCTTTATTGTTAAGTGGTAGCTATTGGAGGATATTGAGGGGAAAATTGATATACATCAATATGGAAATCGGTCAATGGTATCAACTTGTCATTATTTGATTAAATTGCTACACCAATTGTATGAAAATGTTGATTCAAACAAGTCTATTTCTACATTAGTTTTAACTGATTTGTCAAAGGTTTTTGATCGAATAGACCATAACATTTTGATAAGAAAATTAATTGACTTGAATGTCAGGCCTAGTGTGATTTCATTAGTAGTTAATTTTTTTACAAAATAGGACCCAATGTGTAAAATATAGAGGTAACATTTCTGACTCACAATTGATTCATACTGGTGTTCCCCAAGGAACTAAACTAGGCCTTGTACTTTTTTAAATAATGATAAACGATGCTTGTAAAGATGAAAGTATATCATATTATAAGTATGTCGATGATCTTACACTTGTTGATAGTAGAAATTTATGTACTCAAGTTTCAAGAATGCAAGAATCTCTCAATAACTTTCAACATTGGACTAGTGTAAATAATATGAAACTTAATGCAGCCAAATGTCATGCGATGGTTATTACTTTTATGAAACGACCACCATTTTTTGAAAATTTACTCATTGGGAATGTTGAATTAGATACAGTGGAATCTGCTAAAATTCTTGGGGTCATTGTACAAAGTAATCTCAAATGGGACTTACATATTAAAGATACAATCATAAGGTGTAATAGGAAATTGTATATGCTTCGTAGATTGAAATCATTTGATTTTCCTCGTAATGATCTTTTAATTATATACATGGGATACATAAGACGAGTACTTGATTATTGTGTCCCGGTTTTTAATGGAAATATTACTCAAGAGCAAATATTAAATTTAGAACGGATTCAAAAGAGAGTCCTTAGAATAATATTGGGAGGTGATTATATAACATATGTTAATGCTCTTTCATTGTGCAATTTGATTACATTGGAAGCAAGAAGAAAACAACTTTGTGAACAGTTTGTAATATCTTTAGAAAAACACCCTGTTTTTAATGATTGGTTACCAGTTAAAAGAGAAAATAGATACAATTTTAGAAAATCGAATAAATATGACACTTTTAAATGCAAAACTTTAAGATTTCAAATAGTGCTCTTCCTTACCTTGTTCGTATTTTAAACAATATATAGTTCAACTTTGTATGATCATTTTTTTCTTATACATGTATAATTGTGTATTTTGCTGTTTGCATATTTCTTATCGCCTTTTAAACTTTATAACTTTTAATATGTATGTTAATCTTTGCACTTTGTAACAAATGTACAATTCAGCCTTTGGCTGCCAACTATTTGATGAATAAACTCTTTTCAATTCAATTCAATGCATGACCACCAGGAGCCAGTTCTAGGTGGCTCGATGTCTAAACTTGTTTAGTACTACCTAGTTCCCGGGGGGGGGGGGGGGGGTCTGTCCTCATTGAAAGGGGGGTATCATGCGTGACCAAGAAAACGAGTAATTAGGGTGGTTTTTCACGATCAGGCGAGATACTCGAGTATCTCGTTTAGGGTCTCAAAATCACCCAAAATCAGGAAATAGGGTATCTATTTTAGGCTGATGAATTACTCGTTTAGGGTATCAAAAAGATGAATTACTCGTTTAGGGTCTCAACAACTCAGCTTACTTGCTTAGGGTATCAAAAATAGTTATAACTTGCTTTTAATAGGGGTTTACAAAAAAAAAAGATTACTTGCTTAGGGTATCAAATATAGTTAGGACTTGCTTAGGGGTTTACACAAAATTGATTACTTGATTAGGGTATCAAAAATAGTTATAACTTGCTTAGGGGTTTACAAAAAATTGATTACTTGCTTAGGGTATCAAAAATACTTGCTTAGGGGTTTACACAAAATGTATTACTTGCTTAGGGTGTATTTTTTGCACCACGCAAATACTCGTTTAGGGTGCTTTTGGCAAGTCCTTGGTCATGCATGATACGGCCCCCCTTTCTATGAAGACAGACCCCCCCCCCCCCCCCCCCCCGGGACCTAGTTATCACGTATGCGCGTTTCACACTGTTATCATAAAGTACACATTTAAAGTTGGACAGTTCCTGAAAATAGACTTTGAACAATACCAGCGGCATGCCACAGCTGGATCGTCCAGATTCAGGTATTGTAACATAGTATTCTCATTTCTCGCAAACACTCACTTAGAAAATGGAAAACATTTATACGCATGTGTGGTTGAGTAGGCCAGTAGCCATGCATGCCACGGGGTGCGTTGGGTGCGTTGGGTACGCACCATAGAAGTATGACTCCAGCACCCCCACAAAGAAAGGTCCACTTTTCTATCGGCGGGTCTCAGCCATCTAAACAAGCGGTCTCCCCCCCCCCCCCCCCCCCCCCAACCCGCTTGCATAACTCAAACCAGTTAGGTCTCGGCAACGATCGATATGATTACCATAATTATCCAGATAATCCAGCTATGACGTAATCAAGGAGTCGTCACTGTTTTGCGAACGGCGCAAGATTCTCTTTTCATTTTCTGGAGAGTTCACTTTCACATGAATTCTCTTCATGAGTTGCCTAAACCTAAATCGAAAAAGAAGAAGAAAACTGAAGGATCGGTGTGGTAAGTAGCAGACAAGATTAAATCCGATTTTATTTACTCCAAAACCCATTTTAGTATTGATAATTTGATTGTTGTCTTCCTTGAATAGTGCGATGTGTTGTCCCACGTGTTGAAAACTGTGTTGATTGTACCTTCTGAATTTGATTGGCATTTATGTCCGGGTTTTCACTATTTTGTTAGGAAGTTTGGTACAATGTATTCATTCATTGTTTGTTTATGAGATTTTCTTATTCAAAATGTTGTTTATGCTAGGATTTTGCGATTGTGCAGTTGTGTGAATGATTTATGCCTTTTCAATTTCATGATTCATGAACATTAACAAAATTGTATATTTCATTTTTGTAATGAATTAATAACTAATAATTTTTAAGTGATCAAAATGTGCATGTCATTGTCATGACATTGAATAGAAGATTTCTTAATTGTTGTGGTTAGTATTTTTATTCTTTGTCCAAATTACAGCAGCGTTCATTGACTTAATAAATCTAAAAATAAAATGATTGTAATCTGGAAATTTCCATTTATTTTTTTCCTGCAGATTTTGGAGGGCTTTTTTTTAAGTTGTAGCTTTTTGGAATTTCACTTTCAGTGTCTGGCTTAATAGCCCCAAGATTCCAAGATTTCCCTGAAATACATTTGTATTAGCCAGAGTAGAACTAGAACAAAATTTGAAAGTCTGAACTTCTAATCTAATCTATTCTAATTTAGATTATTTCTTTCAAAGACCATCTTTAAACTATTTAAGTTTAACTTTATTTTTGTTTTAATTATCTTTATTGTCCAGCATTGCATGATATACCACACTGAATAATGAAATGTTGCTTTACCCAACAGTAAGTACATTTTGTTTGTGTGTGCAAGACTAATAACACACATGTTTACCAAGTACACACCCATTGCTGTGGATTTTTATATGAGACATTTTCCAGGGGTAGAGGAATATAGAACTTGGAACCCACATATATATATTTAAACAGAATTAAGCTTACATAGTATCATATCAAATCAAACAGTGCCTAACTTGTTCAGAACTATCATCACTATTATGGACTGAGGCTCTACCAACATGTATGGTAGAAATTTCTCAATTAACCATTTGCAGTTTTAATAATGCAGAACTCCATGTCTTGCAGTGGTGCTTCTTTCAGAAACGCAATGGGTGATTTCAAGTATGGTGTTTAAGGCCGGTGTTAGTGTTTATTACACACAAACACCAGTTTGATAAACACTAACACCAGCCCTAAACACCATACTTGAAATCACCCAGTGTACTTTGTCATACTTCAATCTTCAATCATGTTGTCAGTCATGACATGTTTTGACCAGTGTTTGAAACCTAGATGCTTTGAACTGAAGTGAGAACATGTCATATTCATGTATCAATCAATATTTTTCTCTTCACACACTGAACATTCAAATATCTTTGTGATTATTCCTTAATCAGATAATACAACTTGTTACCATGCGGATGCTTGAAATAAATTACAGGCGTACTATTTACACCCCATACCCCTGAATGTTTGCTTTATTCTCAGTAAGATGTACATACGGTAGTATAAAATTGCAAGAGACTTTCAGGTTCGCACTTATTTCTTTTCACCTTTGCAGCATGTGGACTGGCTATTATTAGTACCGCTGTCTTACTAACACTACTAACTATAACATTGTGAATGATTACAGCTCATAAAACTTGTGAATTCTCATAACCTACTATCAAGGCAATATGTATATTGCTGGCGGTTATGACGGTTGGGCTAGCCAGCTAGTGCTTATTACATTTTGTAGCCATTCATGATACAATACAAATAGAATAGTTTCACATTCTAAGCTATCTTGAGAAAAGATCTTTTTATCAAAATTTATCATATAATTGTTTCACAATTGACTAATTTGCCATAGTTTGCTCAACATCCAACACAATTTACTCCTCACATTCACCATCTTTCATTGAAAACAACCATTTTTATTCCTCCTAAATTTCCTCATCCTTAAAATAATTCATACAAATCCAATTGTGTGCCTTACTATTGAAAATAAAGTTCCATTTATTGTTTGCACACATGTATGTATGTGTATGTATTTTGGTAATTCTTTCATTTTGGTATTTAGTTAACAGTCAATATTAATCAAATGTAATCAATTATCACATAAATATGGCACAGGTCTTTCAAGCTATCACTGTCGCTCTCATTAATGACTCCATTCAATGTCATTCTAAATCTTGTTATTAACCTTGTTAGTGCCAAATTTAATTGCAGAAATCCACTTGACCTGATACTTTAGGCAAGTTAAAATTTAGCTTTAACCCGATCACTACGGGGACCGAGAATTCTCGGTCCCCGTTGCGCCTACTCATATACGGGAACCGAGATTTCTCGGTTCCGAGCAAGGGCTATATTAATTGCATAAACATACATGTATGCATCTTGTAAACTTGTACAATATAATTTAGCTGAATACAAAGATTGAACCCTTGGCTACATGTATATCAAGTTTCCCCGACTCTAGTTGCGTGATTATTGTTTTATTACAATTTTATCATGGTAATACACAAGTCTAATTTCAGGATATTCGTATACAAACCCATACAAGCCAGAATCATAGTTTTCGCATAGAATTTCACTTCGCTGACCCTATACTATGCATATCGATTGCCTCTATTGTGTGAACTACTTGACCAGCGAACTCACGCTAGGTTGAATAGAAGCGAATACAATGCCATGGTCAACCAGATATCGATCGGTTCTTTTGTGCGCGCCCAGTGGGGTAACACGACCGGTCCGTAAAATAATCTCGTATATAGCTATTGAAGCAGTATATCTATTGCCGTGGTAAAAGGGTTAATAATCTCACCATTCATCTACAATTTAAGTGCCTACTTAAAATTTATTCAACACTTGACCATCATGTGCATTTCAAGGAACAAATCAACATATTATTTTAATATTTTGTTATTGTGACTAGAGTCAACAATGTTACTTAAAGGGTTGACATTGACAGTGACTCTCTTCTGATGTTTGACTTTAAAAAATACTAATAATTATTGTAGTTACATTAGTATGATTTTTTTTGTTAATGTGCATCAATGTATTTTTCTAAAAAATTATCCAGAGCTTAAAATTGCTTTCTTATACATATTTATATTAACTTCATACAATTGTAAGTTCATTCTTAATTGTGATATCATCATTATCACTTAAAATGATTAATTTACTTGCTAATTTACATGTATGTTGTACAATTTGATAAGACAGTTTATATTATTTCAAGCATAGGGAAACTGACCAGAAACATATATTTTTATGACATCAAAGAAAATGAGTGAATGAAATTAGGCTCTCCCAGGATTATTGTGGTTCATTGACTGTGGCACAGCTCTATTAAAAAACCCACAAACCAACAATTCAGTCTTGTGTTTACTAGAATTGATATCACATAGATGCATAAATTGCTTTTTAATGTAACGAATCAAAAACAAGAAATCTTAGATACAGCACTTGTTCATTATTTGAAATTAAATTGAAATATTGCACTCTCTTCCATCCGTATGTTCCCCAAGGTGGCTTGAATTGGACGAGATGAGTTCAGAAGACAGGGAATACCTGATGGCCACCGAAGGGGCCAGTGGACAGGGCCAGGGCCAGGGCTACAGCAGCCCTGAGGAGGGGGACAATGGTACCCCCAGGCCCCCTAGGTCAAGGGTCAGGCTGGACACCGACGATGAGGAGCTGCTGGACATCACCGATGTCGCCTCGACATCAACCTTCCAGAGGTCGCCGAGGCATGGCAGCAATATTGGTAACGTATTAATGGATATCTTTGAAAAGGTTGTTTTGTTTTTAGTTGCTCCTTGATTCTCCAACAATGGAATGGATGTATAATCCATCCAGACAACATAATCTTTGCCGACCAGACCTTAATCAGACACATTAACCATAGTTTCTGTGTAATTCTAACCTTACATTTTGTAAATAATTAACCAGGATAAGGATATGACGTGAGTGTTATGCATTTTCTTTTTCTTCCCTATCCTGAGCTGCATCTATATACATGTAGCTATAGACAAGATTTAGATGGACAACCTATTTGATAACAATGAAATGTTGGGGTAACTTTATGTGTAACTTTTATAAGCTAGTAGATGAACTATAAAAAATTGTATGGACTTCAAAGTCTCGTTATAATGTATATAAGAGAGTGCAAAGTTCACTTTTTGTCCACTTCACTTATTAACAAAAAAAGTAGGGGACTTCCAGTAGACAACCATTCAACCATCACTGAAGAGGTTGCCATTTAGTCATGATTATAATCATTTTTCTTTATTTCAACAGATGTTCTTGACAAAATTTCCCCGGAGATGACTCAGTACGATGACTTCCACACAATCGACTGGGTGAGGGACATCGCTCGGTACAGAAAAGAGCGCAAGTTACTGATGAAAAACAGGAGAGACTCTTGTCTCGGCACCGTCAGGGACTTGATGTTCAGTGTGTCGGGCTGGACCATCGTCATGCTAGTTGGACTGGCCACAGGTATGTCCTTGTCTATATCATTGTTGTGTCATTGTGATGTCCTTGTTGAATCGTTGTGTCATTGCAATGTCATTGTGAGGTCCTCATTTGAAATGAGGGCAATATCATGCCTTGGCACTATCAGGAACATGATGTTTAGTGTATCGGGCTGGACCATCGCCATGCGGGTTGGACTGGCCACAGGTTCATCATTGCAATATCATTGTAGCGTCCTTGTCGTGTCTTATTGATGTCCTTGTATGATTAATAGGTTATTAATTGATTATAATGATTTGACTAAAGTTTGATCTTTACTCCCAAATCTAATTGTATCATTTAATATTCATATTAGAATCTTATTGGACAAATAAAAGTATGTAGTCAAACAGTTTTTGCGATCCAATTTTTTTGCCCCAAAGGTGTGAATTCTTAAATAATTAATTCAGACTTTTACCAGCTGCATACAAGCAACCCTCAACTTTGTAAATGTTACTTTTTATCTCTTGCATCTTTGCTAATCCTTTGAACTTTGACCCCTATCATCTCAGGTGCGTTTGCTGGCATTGTTGATATCGGCACAAGCTGGCTGAGCGACCTCAAAGAGGGCGTTTGCCGCGACGCTTTCTGGCTCAACCGGGAGGAGTGCTGCTGGATCCGCAACACCACCGTCTTCCAGACCAACAACTGTACTGCCTGGATGACGTGGGCGGGCATTTTCCAGTACCATGGCAACAATGATGCCATCCACTATATCATCAACTACCTCATGTTTGTGGTGTGGGCGGTGGGTCTTGGTGCTATGACTGTGCTCCTGGTTCGCATGTTTGCACCCTATGCCTGCGGGTCAGGCATTCCAGAGGTCAGTATGATATATTCAGTGCCTTGAATAATATCAAATCATTTTCAGGTTTTATTTCTTTGTAGGATAAAACAATAATGTGTCAATCTATTGCTTTATGATTGGTGAAGCCAAGTTAAAACAAAAATAACTGCAAGATCAGCTTAAAACTATTTTAGTATGTGAAATATTTATCAAAAGTATGCCTCATCAATTTCAGGGAATGATAGTAGAGATAATAGTAGATATGATAATAAAGACTGTGTTTAAATATGACTATTTTATTATTGTTATTTCAAAACTAAAAAAAGATTGAGACCACACTTGGTGGTTTCATCATGCAGGGCTACCTGGGAATGTTGGATGTTGCTCATGAAGACACTGACCATGATGATGACCGTTGGTATGGACTGCCAATAAGCACAAATCCTTTTTCTTTGTTGTGACCATCTGTCATGTTTACCATATTTTCCACAGATTAAAACTATCTTGAGTGGTTTCATCATGCGCGGCTACCTGGGAAAGTGGACGTTGCTCATCAAGACGCTGACCATGATGACGGCCGTGGGCGCCGGCCTGAGCCTCGGCAAGGAGGGACCCCTCGTCCACGTGGCCTGCTGCTGCGGCAATATCTTCACCTATATCTTCCCAAAATACTTCAAAAACGAGGCTAAAAAAAGAGAGGTTAGTGGACCTGTTCAACCAGGATTCTACTTCATTCGGATACAATTTTTTCAGGAAATTTCTTTTTAAAAAGACAGGAAATATCTTCACCTACATACCCACCCCCCCCCCCCCCCCCAAAAAAAAAGCTTTAAAAATGAGGCAAATAAAAGAGAGGTTGGTTGAATTGTTCAGACAATTCTTTTTCAAAAATGGGCAGGAAATTGCATAAATGATTGTGATGGTTAATTTTGATGGGCATATCATACATTTTCTTGTTTTTGAGCACTAAATGTCATCTCTATTTGAGTTCCAAATTAATTGTGTTCAGAATGTTGGTTTTGCTGTATTGAATGTAAATTTCCCTAGCCAGGCAGTATTTTGAAAATGAATTTACTGCAGATGAATATATGTTGTATCAAATATCTTATGATTCAATTGCAAGGCATGTAATAATTTAATCCCCAAAATCAACATATTTTACTTTATATTAATATTATTTGTTATCATAACTCCAGGGCTCGTTACTAACCTTTTTTTTTCCAGTTTGAGTGTCGAAACGGATTATTTGTAAAACTTGTAATGTTATTATGGGTGTTGTTTTTCATCAGGTTCTCTCGGCAGCAGCAGCCGCAGGGGTGTCGGTGGCCTTTGGGGCCCCAATCGGAGGTGTACTCTTTAGTCTGGAGGAGGTATGTGATGTTTATATATATGTTCTCTTGGTCTGCACATATTCGGTTTAGGTCTCATTTGGTCTACACATATTTGGTTTAGGTCTCATTCGGTCTACCACATGATCGTAAAAGTTTTCTTCCTTCAACCAACTCAAAATTTATTATTAAAATCTTATTATTTTGCTAAAAGACAAATTTGGAGTAGACAAATTTGGAGTGTTGACCGAGCCGCAATTGACTGTAGATATATATTTTTCGTCTTGATAATGCTATTGAAAGAGACAATTAAAAGTAAAATTGCAAGTTTCACTTCTATAATCTTAAGACAATATGGATTTATATATAATTATATTATGTTATTGCTCTTCTCAAACAGGTTAGCTACTACTTCCCTCTGAAGACGCTGTGGCGATCATTCTTCTGTGCCCTGGTGGCTGCCTTTATACTTCGCAGCGTCAATCCATTCGGCACCAATCACCTAGTCATGTTCTATGTGGAGTACGATCTACCTTGGTCATTCTATGAGATACTTTTCTTTATCTTCCTTGGAATATTTGGGGTAAGAAAATCTTGATGAAATCAAATCAACTTAGTATCCTTGCAAATATGTTGGTGCTTTACATTGTCAATCCATTCGGCACCAATCACTTTGTCATATTAATGTGGAGTACGATCTACCTTGGTCTTTCTATGAGATACTTTTCTTTAACTTCCTCAGAATATTTTGGGTAAGAAAATCTTGATGAAATCAAATCAGCTTACTAGTAGTATCTTGTAAAATATATGGTTAAGATACAAATTTATAACCTTGTCATGTTTTATGTGGAGTATGATCTACCTTGGTCCTTCTATGAACTACTTGTCTTTATCTTCCTTGGAATATTTGGGGTAAGAAAATTGTGATGAAATCAAGTTAACTTAGTATCGTTGCAAATATATGGTAAAGATAGGAATTGGTGCTTCACAGCATAAATCCATTCGGCACCAATCATCTAGTCATGTTCTACGTGGAGTATGATCTACCTTGGTCATTCTATGAGCTACTTGTCTTTATCTTCCTTAGAACATTTGGGGTAAGAAAATCTTTATTACATAAGGACTTCTTACTATCTTTGCAGATAGCATCTATGCTTCAATGTCATTTTGGCTCCAATCATTTAATCAAGCCTCCACACTAATCTTTTTCTATACTTGCCCATTTGGGTTAGTAAAATTATAATTTTTCAAATTTCACTTGCCCAAACAAAGACTTTTTTTGCCCACTCAATTGTAGTTGAGATTTAAGAGTGAGGAATTGAATGTTTATTAATTGGAATTGCATATTAATTGGAAATTCTAGTTGCCCGACATGAATTTTTACTTGCCCTGGGCAATAGGGCAAGTGCTAGTGTCGAGCCTTGATTTAATCATGTTCTATGTTTGTAGTACAGTCTAGATAAACCATTTCCCCTTCCTCTTTATATTCAGGGTCTTTATGGGGCTTTTTTCAACAAGCTGAACATACGGTGGTGTAAATTCAGAAAGAACTCCAATCTCAAGAGGTTCCCAGTTACTGAGGTACGTTTGGTTTCTTTTCATGATGCCTCTTACCCTTTCGGCATTATATTATTTTTGCATTTAGAATGTAACCCAAGGTATTTTAGGCCCAGTCAATACTCACTAATAGACAATAGAGTCACTAGTGATTATCATGCATATTCATGATTCGTGATGATGATGATGATGCTGATAATGATAATAACAAATGATGATTGGTTAGATGATGATGATAACCGTTGTTTCATTTATTTAATAATGAAAACAGTAGGATGATCTAAATGCTGAACAAGCGTTGATGAGCATTACCATAGAACTATTTCCATAGAAAAAAAGTGTTCAGGGAATAACCTGTGAACCATGGCTTGTAAAAATGGGTATTCCCCTAAAATTGTAACACTTATAAAACATATTGAAATGATGATGATGATGATGATGTCTGATATACTTATCGTCCAAACTAATAGATGTCATGCCTTATTTTGCTCAGGTGATTGTATTAGCCCTCATCACAGCCACCCTGAGTTATCCCAACCAGTACACACGGATGAACACCAGCGAGCTCATCTCTCTGCTCTTCTCAGAGTGTGGCCCGGAGGATACCAATCCACTCTGGTAAGTTCTCAAATAATCTTTTGAAATAAGTTAATTTTCTGGAATGCTCCCCAGGGAGTGGAGAGAGTGCACAATAAAGTGCGGACGTGCATCCGATGGCCGAGGTAGAAATAATATTAAATGCAGGTCCCTCTGGGAGAACAGAGCCAAATCACTGAAGAGGCTAACCTAGATAAATAATTAAAACAAAACAGAGAATTGTCACATTTTGTCATTTTTTGGTTCCAAAACCAAAGAGCTGATAACATGTCATGGGTAAAAGATGAAGTGACTTGCAAGGAATGTATGGTCTTCACATAATCAGTTGGTTAAAACAATTTTGTGCATAATGTCTCATCATAAGCGTACGTTTCAATAAAGCATGTGTTGTTCCTGTATTACATGGTACGCTGTATATTTACATATACATTGTAAAACAAATACATCTTCAGAAATTTCACAAACCTCTTAAAGTATTAAAATTAAAATTAATATATACAAATTGCCTGTATTCTTTCAGTGATTACCAGAGGAACTACACACGCATTGACCAGTCGGTGTACCCTACAGCCGAGGCAGGACCTGGGGTCTTCACAGCGCTCTGGCTGCTTGCTCTGGCCCTGGCCTTCAAAGCCATCATCACCATCTTCACTTTCGGTATCAAGGTGAGATACTTTAACCCTTAAAGGGCAATGCAACTCAAGAATAGAGTTTATCCTACTTTATACATCGCAATATGCCTGTTTATTATATCTAACATTACTCCGACTCAGATTTCTGCTTTGGAAGAAATATGTGAAAACTCTATCGGGTATACCACTATTAACGCGAACACTGGAGGCCGCCATTATTAGGTTTGTGCGGACTACGGTCAATGATATGCACTAATGCATTTCAATAGCACCAATTCAAACCATTGTCTGAATACTTGTAGATGCTTTGAAATCAGTGAAAATCTTTTTGTTCGGCCCTAAGCACATATGTCAGAGTTTGCAAAGCATGTCGGGTAATTACAAGAACATGTCCGCTCCCATCATCTTTTGCCGCCGTAAGAATTAGTAAAATGTGGGTATGTTCACGTAAGGATTTCATGGGATCCAGGAGGCCAAAATTGCCAAGTTATGTATCAAATCAAATGTCTGTTCACCCTCTAAACGATAATAATAACCGAAAGCCATAGTTTCATTGCCCTTTAAATTATTGATATGCTTGCACCTGGACCGGTTATGCACATTTGTTTGTTTGTTTTGATTCATTTCTGAAATACATACATATATACAAATTTTAAAAATGGCATACATATAAAGCTCATTTCAAATGAACAGAAAATAAGTATGGACAAATGGTTGGAAAGCCCATATCAGGACCATTAAAAAAAATCAACTTGTCAAATTCTTTGTTTTTGCAGGTTCCTGCAGGACTGTTCATCCCCAGTATGGCCGTGGGCGCCATTGCAGGACGTATCATTGGTGTGCTGGTGGAACAGATTGCATAGTGAGTAAAATTCAACTCGGTATCAAACTTGAATTCAAATATATGCATGCATTGCAATGTAAAATGAAGTAAAAATGTGCAGTATATATGCAGTATATTTGTGCTGCAACATGCATTGACCTGCTGAAACAGCTTTGAGTCTAGTCTTATTATAGATATTCTATCATGGGGAGCTGAATCAAGTTGGAGTTAAAATGTGGAGTATAGATTAATTCTGATGTTGAATGTTGCATATGAAAATGATGAGCTAAAAAGTTACAATCAAAATGCTGCTCAAAATGACAACGGTCTCTTTGTGTTCCAGTGTCATTTACATTATAGATATTTCACAGATTTTAGTAGCAAAATGTTGAGTTCCAGACATCAAAACAAAAAAATCAGTTATAATTTGGAAATACGAAAATATTTATTAGACAGAACTTGACAGTGCTCTCTCAATACCATGATTTGATTTGTTCATTTGGCCCGACAGCAAGAACCCAGATTGGTATATCTTCCAGGAGTGTAAGTTCATAGGGAAGTGCATCACGCCCGGTCTCTATGCCATGGTGGGGGCAGCAGCTACCCTGGGAGGTGTTACCAGAATGACAGGTGGGTCAAATCATCTCCCCTTCCCCTCAAACAACCTGACCAACCCACTTTCTATCTTCCCTTTTACACCCAGAATGAGTTTCGAAGTGGAGCAGTTTTTATGAACTGAACACATAATAGAAGATATTTGCTGTTCGGTATTCTTAATATGGTCTCTAAGGCATGGTGGGGGCAGTTGCTACCTTAGGAGGGGTCACTTGAATGACAGGAGGGTCAACACCCACCCCTAAAAGCCCCCAACACTTCTTCTACCTTCTCTCATGTCCATGGGCTGAGAATTTGTGAAGCATTTATAATGCCTCCGTCCGTCCGTCCGTACGTCCGTACGTACGTACGTCCCGTTTTCGTTCTCGCGATATCTCAAGAACCGGTTGACGGAACAATATCAAACTTGGTATGAGTATACATAATGGGGTGACAATGATCTGATTAGATTTTAGGGGTCACAGGTCACAGGACTCAATATATATGCAAACATGCCTCGTTCTCGCGATATCTCAAGAACCGGTTGACGGATCAATTTCAAACTCGGTATGAGTGTACATATTGGGGTGGCAATGATCTGATTAGATTTTAGGGGTCATGAGGTCAAAGGTCAAGGTCACAGGACTCAATATATATGCAAAAATGCCTCGTTCTCGCGATATCTCAAGAACTGGTTGACAAATCAATTTCAAACTTGGTATGAGTGTACATATTGGGGTGGCAATGATCTGAATAGATTGGTGGGGTCATGAGGCCAAAGGTCAAGGTCACTGAACTCAATATATACATGTGATAATGGCTTATAATGGCAAAATTTCAAGAACTGAATGTCAGATTTCAATCAAACTCGGTACCTGAATGTATCATAAAGAATCAACATAGTCGAAACATTTTGGGGTCATGAAGTCAAAGGTCAAGGACACAGGACTCATTATACATGCAAAAAAGCTTGTAATGGCAAAATCTCAAGAACTACATGTCAGATTTCTATCAAACTTTGTACCTGAATGTTTCTTAGGGAGCCAATGGAGCCATCAAAGGTTGGGGTCATATGGTCAAGGTCACAGGACTCAAAATATATGACAAATATAAACAAATGTATCCAGTGTATATCAATTTAGGCTGGATATGAAAATCGTGTGATAGCGGAGGCATAATTTTCGACTGCGCGCAGTCGAAGATCCATCTAGTTTTTTGAATACATCAGTGAAGATAATTGCTGTTTAATATTCTAATTGTGGTTCCTAAACCATGGTGGGGGCAGGGCTACCTTAGGAGGGGTCAACAAATGACAAATGGGTCAACCACCCCCTCCCTCCCCCCCAACCCACCCAAGTGGTGGAGTTTTGTTTATAAAACTCAGATCATTAGTGACGATGTCAATAATCGAATATAATATGGTCTCTTAACCAAGTTTAGGGCAGCCAATGCCCTAGAATTGAAGATACATTTTTATTGTTATCTTTCACTTTATAATGTACTTTGAGGTCATACTGTTTTGAGTTGACCGGTGGTCTGGTTTGATTGTCCCTCTGATGTTTGCATTCCCGGTCAGCAATTGGGCTCGGGAAACCATCATTATCATTCATATTTTTTTCCCAGATCGTGATTATTGTATAAATTTATCTTATTATTCATATTTATTTTCTACTCCATAGTGTCCCTGGTGGTCATCATGTTTGAGTTGACCGGTGGTCTGGTGTACATCGTCCCTCTAATGGTGGCAGTGCTGGTCAGCAAGTGGACCGGCGATGCATTCAGCAAAGATGGAATGTATCCTTTAAAAACTATTAATTAGATTTATACGAGAGATGAGATGAGATTTATATAAGATGTTGTTGTTCCACACCAAAAAATAAAAAGAAACAAATACATTAAAAAATTGTTGTATTTTGAAATCTTGTGGCCAAACATGTCCTACATATTTTTGTGAGAGATCCCTTCAAGAATGGAATGTAATTATTATGTTGTTTTTTTTATTGCTTGCTGATCTTTCCTTGACTTTACATAACCACCCAGATATGATGCCCATATTCACTTGAATGGTTACCCCTTCTTAGATAGCAAGAAGGATTTCATGCACACCTCTCTAGCAGTGGACGTCATGAAACCACAGTGAGTAGCAGTTGCCAAAATTAATGGATGAAATTGAAAATGACACACCAAAAGCACATTCTGATTCATGTACTGTGTTCTGATGTCATGTATGAAAGCTGGAAGTACAGTCATTGAGTACAAGAATTTGGATATTATGCCATGGGCGTAGATCTGTAATTGATACCTATTCATCAGGAGGGGATGATCTATTCATTCATCCCCCTTGATGATTAGGTATTACGTAAGGATCGACGCCCATGTATTATGCAAATCAGTCTGTCATAAATGGAATTGTTTTGTTATTACTGGGCAGGTATTCAAGTTCAGACCACTGTCTCATGATTTATTGATATTTGAACAAAACTTTACTTTACTTTGACTTGAAGGCTTAGATATTTGGCTACATTGAAATTTGAAACCAAGTACTTTGTATTGTGATAGTGGCTGCTACGTCCAAATATTTTAACGAATTTGTTAGTATGCTGTATACTGCATAGACATTGTGCAGAAGAGTGTTAACTTTATTATATGCTGGATTTGTTCTTTCTTAGTGTAAGTCCACTTGAGATAATCTAACAATATGCAATTGTATTTCTTTGTGCAGGAGAGGAGATCCGCCTTTGGTTGTTATTACACAGGATACAATGACTGTGGAGGATATTGGTAGGTTTGTATTTAATTATGATTCAATTTGATAAACCACTTTACAAATAAACATGTAGATGTATTTAATTCTAAAATAAAACAACTACTGAAGTAAATATAATTATGAGATTGTTGTGAAATGTAACATGCCATACATCAATTTTTACTAGCTCAATGTAATTGGGCAAGTGATAGTATTAAGCCAAGGATAAAGAAAAGCATTTTTTATAGTGACAAGACAAAATATGCTTTCATATGTAGTATTTCATTAAAATGAAATTGACTTGATATATCTGAACATATTTTTATAATTAAAAAGACACACAGAAAGATAAGTTTTGTAGTGGAATTGAAAATAAACATTTTGTTACTATCTGACAATCTTTTTTATTTTAAATAACTATATAATTGATAATTTTGAAGCACCCTCTAGGAAAAAAGAAAACTATATCCTTTTAATCTTCTCCCCTTTTTGTACAGAGTTCCTAACAAATGAAGCTCCGTTTGACGCCTACCCAGTCATCGTATCAAAACAATCGCAGATACTCGTGGGCCTGGTCTACAGAAAGGAGCTGGTATATTCTATAAGTAAGTGCTGATTGCTTTATTTTGTTGTTTTATATTTGATTGTACACTTATATAATTCTAATAAAACATTTTGCACTTTTTATAAAATTTTGAAGAAATAAAAGAGAGCAAAGAAAAATGGGCCACCATGGGAATCAAGCAAGAGACTTCCAGATTGCTAGACCACTGCTCTGACCACTGTGCTACATGTAGAAGCTCTTATGTTGGCAGTCCTTCATCAAAACCCTTTTCAATGCTCATGCTAGTCAGAAGCTATATAAACCTGCTCTAACAACCACCTGTATACAAAGACCACTAACCTTGATTCCTTGGGAAGCAGTTTGCATGTAAATGAACTGGGTTACCGAGATCACTTGCACATTAAAGAAAAAAAAAAAATCTTTATTCCTAATAGGTTGCATTTATAGATATATTTGGCTGCATCAGTGTCCTATTTAGCAAGAGTGCTATATGGTTGTTCTTTTACCGGTATATGATGTGATAATTATATGTTTAATAATATATAACAATAATAATGAATTTGAAAATTAAATAGCTGTATTTTTTTTGCTTACTGTTGCAGAACAAGCAAGGAAGAAGGGAGATGGTGTGGTGAGCCAATCAACGGTATATTTCACAAACTCCATGCCAAAGTTTGCAACACCTGATACCCCACCTGGTCTAAAGCTCACTCACATATTGAGTCTGGTAAGCATGAGACAATTGATGAATGGAATCGCTTTAGTAGGGCTCTAAATTAGCAATTGCCAAGTGGCCACGGGCCACTAAATATGAGCTTCTGGCCACCAAATTTCAAATTTTACATTGTCTTATTTTTATGTTACCTTTTATGCACCTGCAAAGAAATGGCCGGAGGCATTGTTTGAGGCCAACTGATTCTGATATTGGGCCACCAAAATTTGAAATGTTTTGATTTTTCTTGATTTTTCATTAGGAAAACAATATAGCACTGGCTTAATGGCATTCAGGAAGGTACAACTGTATATCCGTTGGGAGCATGATATAATATTTTATGATACAATGTTCCAGCAGAGGAACATTTTTTGGGTGAAATTTTCAAACATACATGAACAATGTTAAAATATAAAATTGTGATGTGTGTATTCTTACTCTTCCATTGTATGCAGTGCTCATCACAATTAATGTACTAAATATACCTATGACAGGTGCATTTAATTTTCAATTCTTTTGTTTGCAGTGCCCATTGCAAATAGCATACAAAAAAAACCAATACCAATACCAAGATACATTTAATGTTTTTCTTTTAATGTATTTATATACAGGGCTCGTTACAAATAACATACTAAATATGTCTGTCAAAATACATTTAATGTTATCTTTGTATGTATTTATTGAAGTGCCCATTGCAAAAAATATACAAATATGTCTGTCAAGATACAGTACATATAATGTTTTTCTTTGTATGTGTTGAAATACCGATTGCAATGACGTGCCTGTCAAGATGAAATTAGAGTTTTATATTTTCATTTGTTTGTATGCAGTGTCCATCACAAATAACGGAACAGATGCCAATGACCACTGTAGTGGACATGTTCAGAAAGCTGGGTCTCAGGCAGACACTGGTCACACACAATGGGTAAGTCCCCCCCCCCCCCCCCCCCCCCCCCCCCACCCCCCAAAAAAGAAGAAAAAAGAAAAAAGGAAAATGTTGAAGGAAAAAGGATGAAAGGATGAAGGGAAACTTTCTCATCAACTCTGGGTAAAGTTTTGTGTAATGGTACAGCCGTAATCGTAATGTGCGGACATCCTTGTCCTGAATTCTCCCTACCTACTGTGTAACAGTTGGCGACATTTAGATGCTTTTATCATTAAAATTGGTGATGCACAGGCAAGAAGGAGAGTAACTTATTTGTTTCTAAATTCATAACATGCTTGAAATTGGCAGGATATAAAAAGAAGGATTTGAGAGGAAAGTTTAGTTAACAAGTTATTCGCGGATCTCGAAATTTATATTATAATCTGTTCCTATTGTGTATATGCCTTTTGACTACATATGTTAAAAAAGGTCCCTTATATTTCTCTCTCCACCATCCTATCCTCTCACAAGCACCTTCTTGTGTGATTTCATTTGCATGGAGTATGCAGCTGCACAAAAAAAAACAGTCCTTTACTTTAGCCTGTTTAGGTCTGGGGATGTATTCTGAAAACGATTTTAAGTTCAAATTGATTGTATCTACCTCACTAACAGATATCTAAGCATATCGCTATTCCTTGAGTACAGTTTCAGAATACAGATTTGGCTAAAACATTTTAGTGATGTAGATACAATCGATTTTAGCTTTAAATCGTTTACAGAATACACCCCCTGGTCGATGTGGTCTATGGAGAGAGGATGTTTAAATCAAATCAAATGTTATTTAACAGGTTAACCCAGGCTATGATTGAGTAATTGAGTAATTTTTCAGGGAAAATTTGTATATTGTATGTTGAATATTACATTTTTGTTTCTCCTTTCCTTCCAGGCGAGTACTCGGAATCATCACAAAGAAAGACGTCCTTCGTCACATAGCAGCGCTGGATAACCAGGACCCTCTCTCTGTTATGTTTCACTGAACCCCATCAAAGGACCTTGAAAGAGTTTTCAAGAGCCGTTATTGAAGTTGCAGCGAAACTAAAGCATGTCTGCTATTGACATCTTTTCCATGAAGAAGCCCTGGGCTAACAATTAACACAAGCCCACCAGCCTGGGGCCACTAAAAATGAGCTTGGGGCCAACAACATTTTATTAACATCAAATTTGAATTGCCCGACAAGGCAGCCAAAATCACGAGAGCACCATCTAGGTACCCTATTCAGAGCCACATTATTAATTTATTAGAATCCTTGGTCATCACTTACAATTATAAACACTGCACATTTTTCTTGTTCACCATCTCAACTCCTTGGCGAGTATACTAGCCCAAGCTGCTCTACTCCATAGGGCGCTACAAGCTATTTTAAGTTACAACTACAATAAAAACTGCACATTTTTTCTTGTTCACCATCTAGACCCCTTTGGGGAGCACTCTAGCATAAGCTGCTCTACTGTATAGGGTGCTACAAGCTAATTAACACCCATTCCAAGTACCCATTTATACTCCTGGGTAGAGAGCAGGAATAAGGATTAAATGCCCTGATGAAGGACATAAATGCTGGGGCACTCTCACTCACTCAATCCTCGTCTGTGCAATCAGGCGCTTGAGGCGACAGGAGGGATCTCCATCTGGCTCTATCTGCTGCTGCATGGGGGGCTGTGTTGAAGGAGAGTCCTCTGCTCTTCAAGTCTTTTTGAATGGAGCGTCTCCATGTCTCTTTTGGTCGGCCTTGATTTCTTTTGCCCTGTGGTGTCCATCACATTGTAATGTCCTTGTAATGGACATTTGGCAAACATGCCCAAGCCATCTCCATCGGCGCTTTTCAAGGGTCTGTTTGATGGGCATCATTCCAGTTTGTCTGTGAAGATCTTAATTGGAGATGATGCCGGGGCATGGATTGGTTATACATATGTTATGTTATCAAGAACTTTTAGAGACTGTTATATAGGAGTAGCAGCACAAATATAGGGCTAGATATTCCATTCCTGTATTAATTAGGCAGAAAATGGTATCACGATTGTGCACCATAGGCAAATGGCGATAAGAGTGATTGATGTACCTGCCAATGTATAAATTATACTAAACTTCGCACCAAAAAGTTCCGCAATCGAGGTTTGCGCATTAATTACATTTCTATTACGTTATTACCATTCATAAATTTGGTATCATTGGAAAGCGTGAATTCTCCCCTTTTGATTGATATAACATTTGCTATGAATATTTTATCATGGAATGTGCATTACATCTGAATGTAGGGCAAAGTCAAAAGTGAAATGTTGCAAAATGCACTGATTTTGTCAACAGTGTGCCCTCCTTTTGTTTGGAGAATAAAACGTGGCTTGAATGGGGTTGAGGCGGTCATGCATGAATGTCAATGGTGTATTATCATTTTCGTTGAAGGATGAAATGTGTCTTTATGATTTTGGATTCATTTTGGAGAACACCGGCTTCGAGTTGGCCGATTGCGCGGGCTTTTTGGACATTCGATAAACGAGGAATCTTTAACATGGACAAATGACCACTCAGTAAAAATGAGAACTGACCAAAATCCAAACATTATTGAAGGCACATTTAATTGTCCAAACAACAGAATAATTCATTATTGTATTCATGACCACTTCAAAATCATTCCAAACATTCCCTCCTCCAGAGGAAATGACAATAAGCCATTGACATTCATGCATGATCGCCTTAACATTATTTAAAAACACAACTTAATCTCTCAATTGAAATGAGAGATTACTGTTGACAAAATTAGTGCATTTTTGCAACATTTCACTTTTGACTTTGCCCTACATTCGGATGTAATGCACATACCATGATAAAATATTCATAGCAAATGTTATATCAATGTAAAGGGGAGAATTCACGCTTTCAAATGATACAAAATTTATGAATGGTAATAACGTAATAGGAAAGTTATTAATGCGCAAACCTCGATTGCGGAACTTTTTGTGCGAAAGTATATATAAAATATGTCGGCTTTGTGTTGAATTTGATGTATCCAAGAAACCAAATACTAATTTATAGAGAAATGTGAAATATGTTTTATGTAAAATATAAATTTATTCAAGAAAAAAAAGGTATTTTCTGAAATATTTGTATCAGTGAGCATGTTAAATAATTATGCTTGTATGTCTTGCATCAGGATTGTTGATATAAGTATGCATTTATTGCACCATCTCACCAAACTATTGATTAGTATAGTGTGTACAAAGATTAGAGCTTCCACCAATAAAATAAGAGTTAAACAAAATGATTAAAGGTGCAATACAGAGGCAAGAAGAATGCGATAAATTGTTGATGAAATGTGTGACTTAGACAAATATTGTCTAGGCTGGATTATTTTTTTCTTCTTTTTGCCTCAGGATTGATGAGTAATTTTTCATGGAAAATGTGTATATTGTATGTTCTGAAAGCAAATTTGATTAATCACAACTTAGCAGCTGATTAAGATAGAGACAATGTAACAAATACATTTAATGAATAATGTTCTAGTGAAAATTAAATCTCATGGGAGAGCCAATAATTCTAGCACCTCAGTTATCCAACCACCTATAATGTTTATTTAACCTATATTAGGATAAAAGAATATTTAAAAAGGATCATGATGCACATGTGAAACATAATATTGGAACCCAGTTCATTGTATAATTGTGTTTCTTTTTGCTATTTGTTTCAGTTATATTATTTTTCGTCAATATATTCCTCTGTGAGTCCTTTTGAATTTGTATTTAGATATATTTTGTTTTGGTCGGTGCATATTATTGTAATAATCTAATATTCAAGTATTTATTTATTTCAGTTTCTACAGAGATTGATGTTCACTTGGTTTTAGGATATTTATATCTAGTTTCCATTTTATGTCTTGTTTCTGGGTAGTATCTTTTCTGTTTATACTTTTTCTAAGATTCATGCAACATGATTGTATAATTCAGCAGAATATGGTGATGTGTACACTTCATGACTTGCATTACTGAAATGGTTAAACCAAGTTATATATTTGCCAATATGAATTAAAGTTTATTATTATGTACACAGTAAATGTACTTTTAATATATGTGACTGGAAATAGCGAAACCCTGCACAGTAATTAATGGTTTGAAGAAATTAGCATTATATGTTCACATAATGTATGTAAAATACTTATATGTTTGTAAAATTGAAACAAATCTTATCTGTGCCAAATATTGTCCAATGTTCATCAAATGCAAGCTTATGATGAGTCCTTTCTTGTAGCATGAACATATTAATTTTGATTTTTACCGACTTGTGCAGGGTTTTGCTATATCCAGTCACATATGTATAATATGCCTGTGAGAGGTCACATATATAAATATTTGTAGAAATACAAGCACACTCACATTCACAAACATCAACACAACAAAAACAAATGAGCACAGAAGCATATTATTGCTATAAATAGCACAATGTAATTGTGGAACTTTGTAAGATAATGTGCACAAAAGTATGTTCTTGCATGACTACTCTTCCATTTTATGTTGTGTCCTATTCATAAGATGAATATCCTGAAATAATGCATATTATTGTGAGGAGTACAAGTTAAGGAGAGAAATAAATCATTCATTGCTTCAGAGTTGTCATATGTTTAGCAGTACGTCCCAAATAAAACTTGACTTCTTGATTTGAAAGCTACATAGCACCTTTTGAAACGTTATTTAGATGGCAAAATCTGAACCGTATAATTGTAAATTACAGAGACATAATTGTGACCTTACACCACAAAACGACCGTTGTGTCGCTGTGGTAGTTTCTCTTTTATTAGCTAAAATAGTCAAATTTTGTTCAAAATATGAGATTTAGGATTTTGGTATTTCCTGAATAAGCATGTAGCTTCTGTAACATTTTGAGCGTCGGAAATCATGTTTAAATATTATTTTTTCATCTAATAAATGTGATCTTATTACAGCGCTTTAATGGAAACTGATCTTTTGAATGGCCCGTTTCTCCCTTATTTTAAAAAATGCTTCAGCCATATTCCAAATCTTTGGTATTAAATTTGAGAGGGTTTGCTTAGTCCAAATATGACAAATGATATACCATTTTAAAGGTAATGACTTTATTTTAATGTTTTATGACAATCAGCACAATCAGTTTTCCCGACTTATTGGTCGTTTTGTGGTGTAAGGTCACATTTGTAAGAACCTGTCGCGACACGCTTTATCTGTCTGTGTGGCTTCAAAATGCAATGCACATGTTTTCTATGTAGGAATGAAGTGCATACATACATCACCTAAAGTTATTTCAATCCATTATTAAGTCAATTTTAAGGCAGTTTTTCTTTTTGGGGCGGGGGGGGGGGGGGGGGGGGGGGGGGGGGGGGGGGTGGGGGGGGGGGGGAGACGGACGCACCACAACATTTGTAGATGTATTTATCTTTCATTAAAGCAGCACTTCACTGTTCTTTGTTTTCCTTTACTTCTCACATAATTTATTCCATAAGTTGGCATGTATTAATTTATTTCTTGTTCGATATGTGTGATATTAAAATTATCAGGAAAAAAAATAAATTATTACTATTATATAAAGCGTTATATATATGTGACAAATTGGATTTGAAAGCCATTTTATTCATCAATTAAGTCAAACGTGAAAATCAAATGCATTTTTGTGTGTGTAACGTAAGTTTTTTTGTGTGTTGTGTGCGTATGTGTTTTTTAAATTTGTATTTAAAGGTACCGTTGAGTATTGGTATTTCCCGAAGTGCCCCCAATATTTGTTTGTGAGATAATGAAAAACTGACTGTCAAATTTGAAAGAACATACAATTTTAATGACAGAATAAATTATTTGATCAAAATCAGTTCAGAAACGGCTGAAATTATCCATAAGTATATTTTTATTCAAAAGATTCTTCACGACGGCAATCACCGGGGGGATATTTTAGACTTTTTAGAAAAATCTTTTAAAATGCTACTTCTTGGAAAAAAATCTGAATAGGTTTTTAAAAAGTCTCTATTGAATCATTATTTAACAAACATTAAATGCAACAATTTGTATGAAAAATGGCTAAAACCAGTGATTTTTTAAAATAGCGCCCTCTTGAGTTGTAACAGCTCTTTTTGAATGATAACAGGGGTTTTACTTAGTCGTTTGTAATTGTGTATACTTTTCGAGCATGGTGAAATTATAACTATTACTTTGTACCGTAATGGTGCAGGTTTTGGTTACTAAAGTTAAGTTTGACCAATACTCAAACTATCCTTTAATTTGCATATCAATGCATTCAAAATAATTGTAAGTTCATCTTTTGAGACATAAACATGTGTATATCTTATATGCTCAAGGTAATCATATGACTTTCCAAATGACCTCCCCCCTCCCCTCCCCCGCGTGAACCCCCCCCCCCCCCCCCCCCCAAAAAAAAAAAAAAAAGAAGAAGAAAAAGAAGTAATCCATTTAGAAAGATAAGTGGATTAGTGGTTTCCAAAGAATTACCATTCAATTGATATCATGATCCATGGCCTTTTTCGCAACCATGCACAAACAAAAAAACACGCAAAATCCCCCCCCCCCCCAAAATTGGTGGAACAAGAATTGCGGTAAGTTATGTTGCTTTCATGTAGTAGACACTATGTATACTTTCCTTAGATGCTTAGAAAATGTACATACTGTGCAATAAGTGAACGCGTACCTTCTCCGTATTTGTTTAACCACACGAACTTGATACTCGGCGGTGGTTCTGAGACTAGAGAGATTTCGGTGTTTGCATTTTTTAATCGTAAATTCAAACATGTCTGAATACAAAATCCGTGAAAGGAGGGAAGTTGAAATTAAAGGGGAGCTCTTCAGAACACAAGTCGTAAGTCCTGCATGACATTTAAGCATTACAATTCTGGATTGTAAACCCGTTTAAGACCTTAAATTGTATAACGACTTTGTAACTAAAGCCACCTATTGAAAATTATGTCAGTGTTGCTTCTTGTGTTTATTTCACGTTTAGTTTTACAATTGTCTTTTCTTGTCAATACTGCACAAATCGCCTCCAGATGGTGGCTATAAACCGTGCAGGCCTTCGTGCAGGCTATGCACTAAATTTCTGCTTTTTCAAGCAGATCCTTAAATTGTTGAAGCAGCCGCCGTTTTAAAACTTTTATTTTTAAAATTAAATCTGTTTGACGGCAGTGAATTCCAAAGTGGAATGGTCCTGATCGACAAATCTATCGCTTTCATGGCCTTTTTGACATTATTATTGTCATGTTCACTATCGGCATTCTAGCGATAGACTCATAGACGCTACCCATACACTTTGCCTTGAGAGCCAAGAACACTG